>WNWK01012322.1:0-60105 GCA_009830355.1 Cherax destructor | reverse complement strand
TGATGTGACTGTGGGGTGTATTCTGCCTCTTTATAAGCCTTCTTCTCACGTTTCCTTTTATAGTTCCTTGAAAAAGTGAGTAGTCAAAAAGCGTTTGGGAATTCTTCTTTTTTTTCATAGTGGTTGTTTTGCATATTTTGATATAAACCGTTTACTGTGATTTTTTTGCATATATATAAAAATAAAAATAAAAATATTAAAATATATATATAATATATATATTATATATATATATAATAATATATATATATATATATATATATATATTTTTTTTTTTTTTTTAACAAAACCCCGGGATTCCCCCCAAGGGCGGGTTGGGAAAAAAAAACTTTCTAAATCTTCCCCCCTCACTGTCTTGCCAAAAGGGTGCTTTACACTACAGTTATAAAACTGCAACATTAACACCCTCCTTCAGGTGCCGGCACTGTACTTCCCATCCCCAAAAACTCAAGTCCCCCCCCCCGGGGTTTCCCCCTGAATCCCTTCATAAATTTCTTTGCTCCCCCCTCCAACAGCACGTAAAATTTTAAAAACCTTTGCCTCCATTCACTCCTATCAAATACGCTCACACATGCTTGCGGGAAAGCCCAAACCCCTACCAAAATTTCCCTTTTCCCCCTCCCTCCAACCTTTCCTAGGCCGACCCTCCCCCCCCTTCCCCCCTCCACTACAGATTTATACACTCTCGAAGTCACTCTGTCTCGTTCCATTCTTTTACATGCCCCAAACCCACCTCAACCCCCTCCTCAGCTCTCCGGGCCCAATCGTTTTGGTAATCCCGCACCTCCTCCTAATTTCCAAACTCCGAATTCTCTGCATTATATTCACACCACACATTGACCTCAGACATGACATCTCCACTGCCTCCAGCCTTCTCCTCGTTGCAACATTCATCACCCATGCTTCACACCCATATAAGAGCGTTGGTATAACTATACTCTATACATTCCCTTCTTTACTTCCATGGACAAGGTTCTTTGTCTCCACAGACTCCGAAGTGCTCCACTCACCCTTTTCCCCTCATCAATTCTATGATTCACCTCATCCTTCATAGACCCATCCGCCGACATGTCCACTCCCAAATATCTGAATACATTCACCTCCTCCATACTCTCTCCCTCCAATCTGATATCCAATCTTTCGTCACCTATTCTTTTTGTTATCCTCATCACCTTACTCTTTCCTATATTCACTTTCAATTTTCTTCTTTTACACACCCTACCAAATTCATCCACCAACCTCTGCAGCTTCTCTTCAGAATCTCCCAAAAGCACAGTGTCATCAGCAAAAAGCAACTGTGACAACTCCCACTTTGTATTTGCTTCTTTATCTTTTAGCCCAACACCTCTTGCCAAGACCCTCGCATTCACTTCTCTTACAACCCCATCTATAAATATATTGAACAACCACGGTGACATCACACATCCTTGTCTAAGGCCCACTTTTACTGGGAAATAGTCCCCTTCCCTCCTACACACTCTAACCTGAGCCTCACTATCCTCATAAAAACTCTTCACTGCTTTCAGTAACCTTCCTCCTATTCCATACACCTATATATATATATATATATATATATATATATATATATATATATATATATATATATATATATATATATGCAGTCAGGATGATAACAAATTCCCACTCTAGACAGCATACTCCACCTATATTCAGAACCTTAAAACTACTCACCAAAAAAATATTCATACCTATTCATGTGCCTTCTACATACATAAAACTCTACATGCTAATATCAACCCTCCGCTCAAAATTCTGCTCAACAACTTTAATAGGTCCCACGACCATGACACAAGACACAGATCACTATTTGACATACCCCGAGTCCATACTAACCAATGTAAAAATTCTATGCACATAAAGGGCCCCAGAATCTGGAATTCATTACCAGTAAATATTAAGTTAACCTTGTCGGAAAATCAATTCAAGACTCTTCTCAAAAATCACCTACTCACCCTATACTAAATACTCATACTGTAACAAACTTTCAAACCCAATATTATTTTACTTAAGATAATCTCAATTTTATATGTCATCCTCCTTAACACTTGTTGCAATTTCATATCACCATATTGTCATTTAAAATATTATAGTATCATCATTTTGTTAATTTGAAGTAAAATATATAACTAAAAGAAACTCAATAAATTTTTCTAGTATTGTTATTATACTAGTTTAGCATCAACATATTGTAACTTGAAATAAAATATACAACTAGATTAAACTCAACCAATTTCTCTTGTATTGTCTTTTAATAGTATGTATAATCTTATTATAATTTAAAATAATACAGAACTAGAATAAACTCAATCAATTTCTTTAGAATTAAGTACTTAGTGAATAAGTCTTTAGAATAAACTGCCCCTAATGCCATGGCATGCCAGTGGCTCTCCTTGCATTACAGTTTTATAATTGTAACTACCAATAACAATGTACACTTGTAACATGCATCGAAATAAAAATATTATTATTATATTATTATTATTATTATTATTATATATATATATATATATATATATATATATATATATATATATATATATATATATATGTCGTGCCGATTAGGTAAAACTTGCGATTTTGGCTTAAATAGCAACGCTCACCTTGCCATATAAGACAAGTGTAAATTTGTGTATGCAATAATTTCGCCAAAATCATTCTGAACCTAACGAAAAAATATATTTCATTGTGTTTGTTTATTATTAAAATAATGTTAACGTATCTAAAATATATTAAGTTGGGTTAGGCTAAATTAAATTGCGCTTGTTGTAATAAGGTTAGGTAGGTTTTCAAAGTTTCTCTTGGTACAAAATTATAAATTCTTACATTAACATAATTGAAAAAAATATATCTTTAAACGTATAAGAGAAAATTTTAGAAAGGACTTAATTTTAGATGAGTTCTTGCTAATTGACCAATTTTACCTAATCGGCAGACATATATATATATATATATATATATATATATATATATATATATATATATATATATATATATATATATATATATATATATATATATATATATATATATATATATATATATATATAGTATATATATATATATATATATATATATATATATATATATATATATATATATATATATATTTATATATATATATATATATATACACATATAAGTACATAAGAACATAAGAATGGAGGAACACTGCAGAAGGCCTACTGGCCCATACACCGCAGGTCCTTATCAAAACCACCACTACCTAAGAATTTACTCCCGTACTCACGACACTAATCAAACCCAGCCCCCCACTCATATATTTGTCCAATCTCTTTTAAAGCCACTCAAGGTCCTAGCCTCTATCACCCTACTCGGAAGATTGTTCCACGCATCTACAACTCTGTTCGAAAACCAGTACTTGCCTATGTCCTTTCTAAATCTAAATTTATCCAATTTAAATCCGTTATTTCTGGTTCTTACTTGGTTCGATATCCTCAGTATTTTATTAATATCTCCTTTGTTTATGCCCATCATCCACTTGTACACCTCGATGATATCTCCCCTCATTCTACGTCTCTCCAGAGAGTGGAGATTCAACGCTCTAAGTCTATCTTCATACGGGAGATTCCTTATGCTGTAAATAATTTAAGTCATTCTTCTCTGTATGTTCTCCAATGAATCTATATCCATCCTGTAGTAAGGAGACCAAAACTGAGCTGCATAATCCATATGAGGTCTCACTAGTGATGTATAGAGCTGTAAAATAACTTTTGGACTTCTGTTGCTTATACTTCTTGAAATAAATCCTAGTAAGATTTCTGCTTACCATGACTCCCAAGTCTTTTTCACATTCTGTATGATCAAGCTCTACTTCACCTAGTTTATAAATTCGAGGGATATTTTCATTACCAAGGACTAGTACCTTACACTTGTCCACATTGAACTTCATCTGCCACTTTTCAGACCAAGACATTAATTTGTCCAAATCCTCCTGGAGTTCATTGGTATCCTCCTCAGAATGAATCATACGGCCTATTTTTGTATCATCAGCAAATTTACTCATGTCACTTGTAATTCCTTCATTAAGGTCATTTATGTAAATTATGAACAACAATGGGCCTAAAACTGATCCTTGTGGAACGCCACTAGTGACAAATCCCCATTCAGATTTGACCCATTAATGGAAACTCTGTGCTTTCTATTGGTATGCCATGCCTCTATCCATGCTAGAACTTTACCTCCTCTACCATGAGCTGCCACCTTTCTTAAGAGTCTCTTGTGAGGTACTCTATCGAAGGCCTTACTGAAATCCAAGTAAACTATATCATATTTTTTATCACTGTCTACTGCCTCAAATGTTTTATTGAAGAACGTCAGTAAATTTGTCAGGCAGGAACGACCTGTCGTGAACCCATGCTGAGATTCATTAATCAAATTATGTTCTTCAAGGTGACTTCTAATAATATCAGCTATAATTGATTCTAATAATTTACCTACTGTAGACGTGAGGCAAATTGGACAGTAATTTGATGGAATGGACTTATCCCCTGATTTGAATATAGGAACTACATTAGCTATCTTCCACATCTCTGGCACAACACCAGTTAGAATGGACGTATTAAACACATTCGTTAATGGCTGACTAAGTTCCATCTTGCATTATTTAAGTACCTTGGAAAATAACTCGTCGGGTCCCGGGGACTTATTTTGCTTCAGTTTATCTATCTGTTTGATAACCATGTCCCTCGTGACAGTAATATTAGTTAATTTGAATTCTTCAGGAACTAAATAATTGTTAAATTCTGGAATCTCATTTACGTCTTCTTGTGTAAATACTGACAAAAAATAGTCATTAATAGAGAACACATTTCCAGTTCGCTATCCGTCAGCTGTCCATTCCCAATTTTCTGAGGTCCTACCTTTTCCATCACCTTCGTCCTATACACTTGAAAGAACCCTTTTGGATTAGTCTTTGATTCATTAGCAACCTTAATCTCATAGTCACGTTTAGCTTTTCTAATTCCCTCTAAATATATATGTCGTGCCGAATAGATAAAACTTGCGATTTTGGCTTAAATAGCGAAAATTTGTGTATACCTGGAGAGGGCTCCGGGGGTCAACGCCCACCCCGGTCCGGTCTGTGACCAGGCCTTATGGTGGACACATACGATCCACAGCCCGGTTGGTCAGGTACCGACTTTACGTGCCTGTCCAGTGCCCGCTTGAAGACAGCCAGAGGTCTATTGGTAATCCCCTGTATGTATGCTGGGAGGCAGTTGAACAGTCTTCGGCCCCTGACACAATAATTTCGCAAAAGTCATTTTGAACATAACGAAAAAAATATGATTCATTGTGTTTGTTTATTATTAAATTATTGTAAACTTATCTAAAATATTTTTAGTTGGATTAGGCTAAATTAAATTGCGCTTGTTATAATAAGGTTAGGTAAGTTTTCTAAGGTGCTTTTGTTACAAAATTATTCATTTTTACATTAACACAAATGAAAAAAATATATATTTTTAAAAGTATAAGAGAAATTTTTAGAAAGAACTTAATGTTAAATTAGTTCTTGCTAACTGGCCAGTTTTACCTATTGGGCGCGACATATATATGTATATGTATAAATATATATATATATATATATATATATATATATATATATATATATATATATATATATATATATATATATATATATATATATATATATATATATATATATATATATATATATATATATATATATATATATATATATATATCAACGACATCATAAAGAGAACCCTCGCTACAGCTGGATGCCCAGCCGAGAGAGAGCCTCGATCACTAGCAGCCAACAACGCCCACAACCCAGCAAACCGCCCCGACGGGATCACCATCTATCCTTGGAAGAATGGCAAGCTCTTAGCATGGGATTATACCTGCGTGTCGACACTGGCTGACACCTACATCCATCACAGTGTTGGGCGACAGGGAGGAGCTGCTGACCAAAGAGAGGAGTACAAGATCGGCAAGTACAGGAACATAAGCCAACAGTATAAATTTGTCCCAGTGGGATCAGAGACCTTGGGAGCGTGGGGAAAAATGCAACACGTTTCCTTAAAGAGCTGGGTTCCAGACTCATCGACACCACCAGGGACCCAAGGGCAGCCACGTTCATGTTCCAGCGTCTCAGCGTGGCCATCCAGAGGGGAAACGCATGCTGCATACTCGGCTCGCGTCCGGCTTCGGAGGAGCTGGAGGAGATTCATAATCTTTGACATATTGTACCATTGTATTCATGTTCATGTTTGTGTGTTTTATAAATGTATTCTGTCTATTAATAAAGCATTTATATGTATGTATGTGTGTATATGGGATGGGTGGTAGGAGAAGTGGAATATTCAAACGGCTTCAGGAAGAAATCCAAATATTCTTCCTTGATGCCTTTTATCCACTTCTCCGAGGCTATGGGTCCCACAATTTGCACTAGAGGTGGACCCCGTCCTATTTATATATATATATATATATATATATATATATATATATATATATATATATATATATATATATATATATATATATATATATATATATATATATATATATATATATATCGTAAATAAGACGTTAAATATGACGACAACAATTAAATACAATCATAAATCAACGTAATGAGGATATTAGTAATGAGGGTATCTAACAAGCAATTAACACTTAATAAGACCACGGTGGATAAATGCAGTAGAGAGCATGTATCCATGATAAAGCTGAGGATGATGATAATGAGGATGAGGGTGATGTTGAAGGTGATAAGGATAGTGACAATGATTATAATGATAACGATGTTGTCGAGTTCTGAAAGTATAGATTCGGTGAGAATATGGCTGCTTCCTGAGGTACCGATACTGTCAGTGTAGAGATGCTGTCAAAGAAGGAGTGATATTCTCATGGTGATGCCACCTCAGTAGTGATGCTGTCAACACTGTGATGCTGCTAGAGTGGGGGATGACGACATTGTAGCGATGATGCCATAGTGGCGATGCTTCTCAGGTAATGACGCCATAAAGGGTGTCGTTGGTGCCAGAGTGACGACGCCAGCAGAGGTTATGTTTCCAGAGAGGCGATACTGCTTGAGTGATGGTGATGACACCGCGGCTGCCTACCTCCACGCCCTCCCAAGTCCTCCACTCACCCTACCTCCAGTAATAATAACAACAACAATAACAATAATAATAATAATAATAATAATAATAATAATAATAATAATAATAATAATAATAATAATAAAAATAATAATAATAATAATAATAATAATAATAATAATAATAATAATAATAATAATAATAATAATAATAAAAATAATAATAATAAAATAATAATAATAATAATAATAATAATAATAATAATAATAATAATAATAATAATAATAATAATAATAATAATAATAATATTATTAATAATAATAATAATAAAAATAATAATAATAAAAATAATAATAATAATAATAATAATAATAATAATAATAATAATAATAATAATAATAATAATAAAAGAAGAAGAAGAAATAAAAAAAAGTAAAGCAGAAGACGAAGAAAACAAAGAAGAAGAAATAAAAAAAAGTAAAGCAGAAGACGAAGAAAACAAAGAAGAAGAAAAAAGAGAAGAAGAAAAATGAGAAACAAAAAGAAGAAGCAGAACAGGAATGTGGAAGAGCTGTGTGGTAGATTTATGAATGCAGTGCAAGACTGTGGTATAATAAAAGTGTGGATAGAGGAACATAATTAGTGGATGAGGTAAAGTATAGAGGCAAGGCATATGAGAGGTTTTTTTTACAGAGTCGAGATGATATATGGAGTACAAGTATATGGAGAGAAAATGAGAGGTTAATGGGTCTGAAAAAGAGGGAGATTAACAAGCGGAGAAAATCTTGGGAGCAAATGGACACAGAGTAGAGTGAAAAAATAGCTCTGAGTTTACCGCGGCCACGTATGTCCTCGCACCATGAATCACGCCCAGTGCATGGTGTTTGCAGGATTGCTACTGGCAAGTCACAGTCGCTCCACATCAAGAAGTGTCCCTTCGATCCCCGTCGGGAAGTGGAATCTATAACCTTCATACCAGCGCCTCTACTCTTTCACGATGCTTGCCCCTTGCCCATCGTGTGAAGATCAAGCGTACCAGTGGTGTTATCAACGACTCCACCAATCTTGCCCTTGCTGCCGCTGTAAAGACCTGCCTGCGGGTTGAATTTACAGCTATACTCTCGTTGAAAGACTCCTTCATTGTCGTCTTTACTGACGATCTTGAAGCTTCCAAACTGACTGACGACACCTTTGTGAAGACTCTTAGTGACCGACAGGTCACCATCTCTCCTTCACCTTTCCTGCTGGCGAAACGTTGTGTTTTTATCAAACGTCTGGACAACTGCTGACCTGAAGACCTTAATCGAAGAACAAAACTCTTGGGCTTCGATTGACAACATCACCAAGATCCCAAACGCATCCTCTATGATTAAAGTCACCTTTTCCAACATCGAAATGGCTACCAGAGCACTGCCAGATGGCCTAGCCATCTCATACAACCACATTCATCCACGGCAAATAGAACCAAAACGTTTCACCCATTTCTCTCCCTGCTGGAACTGCTATTTTCATACCTTCATCCAACGACCAACTGCCTCATTAAGGACAAGAAATTCTGTTCCAACTGCAGTAAAGAGGGGCACGATTTCAAAGCCTGTTCCACCACCAATGCTACTCCTACCTGTCTCAACTGCAAAGGCCCTCACCATACCCTTGCAGCCAAATGCCCTCTAAGGAAGGAAGTGCTGACTAAGAAACTCAAAGAAGAAGCTAAGAAGAGCAGCCCAAAATCTCCGACTTTTGCCGCCACTCAAGACCCATCTCCATCCAACACCTCCCTCTCTCCACTTCAAGATGAGACTCCCTCCAAGGTGCTGCGTTGCATGATGTATGCGCACCTCGCAAATGCAGCCAACTCAGGCACATTCAACACCACCATCAATGAACTATTTAAACTTAACAACATGCCTGCTCACCTTCAGTTGACATCCTCATGAGTCTTCCTAACGTCGTCAACTTCACTACTCCTGTCGACCTGTCTCCTACCACAACCTCCTACACCACCACTCATGCTGCCTCGAGCACTGCCTCTCAACCTGATGCTACTGTACACCTCTCCACTGATCCTGCCGAACCTCAGTCACCTGCTAGTACCAAGACAGACTCATCTACTGTATGCACGTCTGACGTAGAAGATATCGACGACTATACCACACTATCTTTAGATAATTACACTGCACCATCAAACGCTGACACCATGACCTGCACTGAACTATACAAAGGCCACTGCGCAGGTACTGTCAAGTTTTCCGTCGAAACACCTTATCATTTCACACTTAACCAAGTTCTGGAATCCCTCAAGCCTCTTCGTTTCACCTTTGGAAACAAGACAAATCTTTACCACCTCTCTAGAAGCAACTTCAAGAGATTCGAGAATGGATCCACTACAGACTTGCCTCCCTAATCTCGTCTAACACCACCACCAGTATGCTGCCCTGGTGTTTTTCCCTGCATGCCTCGTCCTGTGACTAACCTATGCTACAAGACCAACGCAACTGAACCTGTCTATTCCTGTTCTTAAGTCTGTCCCACGATCGCTCTATTTCTACGACTAAGAAGACTCCTCTCCAGTGCTATTCTTCGTCTGTCCCGTCTTCCCCGCTCATCCCATTGGGATCTTACCTGCACTTGTTCATTCGTTCGTTCGTATGGTCCAGTGGCTAGAGAGTCGTGAACTTTGTCTAGCTTCCCACCAGGCGGGGCAAAGTAGCACGGGCTCGATCCCCGGCCATGCCGCACTTTGTTAATGATTCAATACCACTTGTTTCGTGGTTTCATTATTTCGTTTTCTCTAAATCTAAACTTTTCCCATTTGGAGCGATTACTTCTATTTTTTTTCTTGGTTATATATTTTTAATACCTTACATAGATCTTTATTTATTCAAGTCATCCATTTATATACTTCGATCATGTCTCTTCTCATTCTATCATTCTACGTCTTTCAAAAGAGTAAAGTTTATGGTCTCTCTGTCTACCTTCGTATAATATTTTTTTTTATACAGTTTATTAATTACGTCATTGTTCTCTGGATAATCTTCAACGCATTTACATCCATTCAGTGGAAGGTAGGGCAGAACCGTGCATTATAAACCGTGGAAGGTAGGGCAGAACCGTGCATTATAAACCGTGGACTTAGTAATGATAATCTCAGTATAATCTCTGGACTCTTGCAGCTTAATATAAATTCAAGCAATCTGTTAGCCTCATTGTGCGCACTTACTCTGTTAGCCTCATTGTGCGCACTTACTCTGTTAGCCTCATTGTGCGCACTTACTCTGTTAGCCTCATTGTGCGCACTTACTCTGTTAGCCTCATTGTGCGCACTTACTCTGTTAGCCTCATTGTGCGCACTTACTCTGTTAGCCTCATTGTGCGTACTTACTCTGTTAGCCTCATTGTGCGTACTTACTCTGTTAGCCATGCCTCCTTTAGCCTGCGCACTTACTCTGTTAGCCTCATTGTGCGCACTTACTCTGTTAGCCTCATTGTGCGCACTTACTCTGTTAGCCTCATTGTGCGCACTTACTCTGTTAGCCTCATTGTGCGTACTTACTCTGTTAGCCTCATTGTGCGTACTTACTCTGTTAGCCTCATTGTGCGCACTTTGTTAGCCTTATTGTGCGCACTTACTCTGTTAGCCTCATTGTGCGCACTTACTCTGTTAGCCTCATTGTGCACTTACCTGTTAGCCTCATTGCCCTCCTGTTAGTCAGTCGCACTTACTCTGTTAGCCTCATTGTGCGCACTTACTCTGTTAGCCTCATTGTGCGCACTTACTCTGTTAGCCTCATTGTGCGCACTTTATTAGCCTTATTGTGCGCACTTACTCTGTTAGCCTCATTGTGCGCACTTACTCTGTTAGCCTCATTGTGCGCACTTTGTTAGCCTTATTGTGCGCACTTACTCTGTTAGCCTCATTGTGCGCACTTTGTTAGCCTCATTGTGCGCACTTTGTTAGCCTTTGTGCACTTACTCTGTACCTCATTGTGCGCACTTACTCTGTTAGCCTCATTGTGCGCACTTTGTTAGCCTCATTGTGCGCACTTTGTTAGCCTTATTGTGCGCACTTACTCTGTTAGCCTCATTGTGCGCACTTACTCTGTTAGCCTCATTGTGCGCACTTACTCTGTTAGCCTCATTGTGCGTACTTGCTCTGTTAGCCTCATTGTGCGTACTTACTCTGTTAGCCTCATTGTGCGTACTTACTCTGTTAGCCTCATTGTGCGCACTTTGTTAGCTCTTTGCACTTGTTAGCCTTATTGTGCGCACTTACTCTGTTAGCCTCATTGTGCGACTTACTCTGTTAGCCTCATTGTGCGACTTACTCTGTTAGCCTCATTGTGCGCACTTTGTTAGCCTCATTGTGCGCACTTTGTTAGCCTCATTGTGCGCACTTACTTTGTTAGCCTCATTGTGCGCACTTACTCTGTTAGCCTCATTGTGCGCACTTTGTTAGCCTCATTGTGCGCACTTACTCTGTTAGCCTCATTGTGCGCACTTTGTTAGCCTCATTGTGCGCACTTTGTTAGCCTCATTGTGCGCACTTACTCTGTTAGCCTCATTGTGCGCACTTACTCTGTTAGCCTCATTGTGCGCACTTTTGTTAGCCTATTGTGCGCACTTATTTTTAGCCTATTGTGCGCACTCTTGTTAGCCTCATTGTGCGCACTTTTGTTAGCCTCATTGTGCGCACTTACTCTGTTAGCCTCATTGTGCGACTTACTCTGTTAGCCTCATTGTGCGACTTACTCTGTTAGCCTCATTGTGCGCACTTTGTTAGCCTATTGTGCGCACTTACCTTTGTTAGCCTTATTGTGCGCACTTACTCTGTTAGCCTCATTGTGCGCACTTACTCTGTTAGCCTCATTGTGCGACTTTGTTAGCCTCATTGTGCGTACTTACTCTGTTAGCCTCATTGTGCGCACTTTGTTAGCCTCATTGTGCGCACTTTTTAGCCTCATTGTGCATCTTTTAGCCTCATTGTGCGCACTTACTTTGTTAGCCTCATTGTGCGCACTTACTTGTTAGCCTCATTGTGCGCACTTTGTTAGCCTCATTGTGCGCACTTTTGTTAGCCTCATTGTGCGCACTTTGTTAGCCTCATTGTGCGCACTTTGTTAGCCTCATTGTGCGCACTTTGTTAGCCTCATTGTGCGCACTTACTTTGTTAGCCTCATTGTGCGCACTTTGTTAGCCTCATTGTGCGCACTTACTTTGTTAGCCTCATTGTGCGCACTTTGTTAGCCTCATTGTGCGCACTTTGTTAGCCTCATTGTGCGCACTCTTTGTTAGCCTCATTGTGCGCACTTTGTTAGCCTCATTGTGCGCACTTTGTTAGTTCCTCATTGTGCGCACTTTGTTAGCCTCATTGTGCGCACTTTGTTAGCCTCATTGTGCGCACTTACTTTGTTAGCCTCATTGTGCGCACTTTGTTAGCCTCATTGTGCGCACTTTGTTAGCCTCATTGTGCGCACTTTGTTAGCCTCATTGTGCGCACTTTGTTAGCCTCATTGTGCGCACTTTGTTAGCGTCATTGTGCGCACTTACTGGTGCCGTTGCTACCTTGGTTCCAGATTTCTCCTTACCAAGACTTCCAAGACCATTTCCCATTTAGTTATAAGAACAATTATTATTTATTCCCCCGAGGACTGGGACTTCCCATTTACCTACACAGAGCGTCACTGACACTTCCCGAACCACGGTTTTAAAGTGTCATGTCACTATTTTTTCCCCTCATCAAGGTTTTTTATGTAAATTATGAACAATATGGGATTTAAAACTGATCCGCGGGGAGAGCCGCTTGCGACTGGCTGTCATTCTGATTATAATCCAAAAATAATGCAACTTTTCTGGTGCTTCTTTGTCAAATATGTCTCTATAAATGAAAGAAAGTGTCTCACTATGCTATATCCTACCACTTTTATCACTATTATCTTGTCTAGATTTAAGTAGTTACAGTATTATGTACTAGGATTAGTCCGCCCGAAGTGCCCAGGCATGATCGTGACTTTCTTGGTACTTAAACCAAAATTGTAATTACACATTGTAACCTTTACAAAGAAATAAAGTCTTTATTCTTTATTCTATTTTTAAAGACTTTATGAGGTACAAAAACAACATGGTGGACTTTATCAAAATCCACTACCACAAATTGTTCACTGAAGGTCAGTAAATTTGCCAAGCATGAACGATTCCTTGTGAAGCCGATGTAATTATTGTTATAACCAATGCCAGCGATAAACCCATATGAGACACTTTAGTTTAATCATGCTCAGCATCAAGATTTATTCTTATTTAATCGGCTATAATTGACTCTAATAAAGCGCCTCTTACTGAGGTCAGGCTTATTAGGCGGTAATTTAATGGTAATGACTTAACCTTTGATTTCAAGAGAGGATTTACATTTGCCAACTTTCATATCTCCAGCACTACACTTGCCTGGTGGTTAACGAAGGTGGTTGGTGGTTAACGAAGGTGGTTGGTGGTTAACGAAGGTGTTTGGTGGTTAACGAAGGTGGTTGGTGGTTAACGAAGGTGGTTGGTGGTTATCGAAGGTGGTTGGTGGTTAACGAAGGTGGTTTGTGGTTAACGAAGGTGGTTGGTGGTTAACGAAAGTGGTTGGTGGTTATCGAAGGCGGTTGGTGGTTAACGAAGGTTCGTTTCGCAATATTTAGGAGCCCATAAAGAAAAGTTCTCCGACAACTGGGCGAGTTAATTTATATTAAATGGTGACCCTACGGTGTTTATAACCTCATCTCAAGTGACTGTCATATTACATAATTTGTTTCCCTCATGTCTTTTATAGTTATCGAGATGTCATTTGTGTCTTGTGTGAAGTGAACGTGGATAACGTGGCCATGTATGGATAGTGAGGTGCGTTTTGGATAGTGGGGTAACGTAAATAGATAATATGGTGATGAGTGAATAGGAAAGTGGTATTTGCATACTGTGGTGACAGTGTCAGTAGTGAGGTAGTGTGTGGATAGTGTGATGATTTGTGGATAGTTTGCTGTGAATAATTTACGCTCTATCTCTAGCCTCGTCAACATAACATCAAAGTAGAGCAAAGTAAAGCAACTCATTCATCAATAAAAAAAAAATAGCAACGTTCCAGGAGTCAACACTAACATAGTATTTATTACAATTATTTGGCATCAAGATTAAATCTTTTATAGTTCTCGATCAACATAGAATAATTACTCTCAAAAATAAGCCGAACAGCAATATATGTAATTTAAAAAATCCCTATAATAATATCCACAAGGAAGGAAATGTGTTAATGGTGTTAATGGTGTTTGCCGATAGACCCTTAACCATTATTTGAGGAAAACACATCGGCACCAATAATTTGACTCCTATTAAAAGATACAGTCAGGTTAATGCACAGAAATTCAACAAAATTTACATCTCATTGTATACCCAGATAAATTTAAAGTATTTTATACGATGCATAAGGCATTGAAGAGGCGATATAGCATAAGGCATTGTAGGGGGCGATGTAGCTCCTTGGAATAGGAGGCATTCAAATTCGATCCAAGGGAGAACAAGTCCCGCTCCTTGGATCAAGACCCCTCACCAGCATCGAGACACCGTCTCCCAGGAAACATTCATGACTATTGAAATTTTGAGGCTGATGAGAAGAGTCTTTCTAAAATTATTGCAAGGAAAGAAAATTCAGAAATGGTGTACTTGAAATAAAGTAAACCACATACCACGGGTGGGGTTCGAACCCGCGGTCAGAGAGTCAGAGAAATAAAGTAATTGTTCCTCAAACCTTTACATGTTTTTAGTTCAACAGAGCTGCAGATCTGAAGCCGATCGGATAAGGGTTCTGATGCTATAAACAAAACCCTTGCGGTAGTTAGTAGAGATAAAAAGTACCATTCAGAGTACCGGCTGTCCTGTGATGGGGGTTCAGATATAGGCACCCCCCAATTTTAAGGGTTCAATTAATTCGTGAAAATTAAAAACGCAATAAAAAACCGAGTTTTTAGTATTTGACAATTTTCTATTTTGCATGTATATTCCATTAACAATTATCTACAATCTTTTAACAAAAATATTTGATGTTATGTTTTTAAGGACTCCCAGTTTGATAAAAAAAATCAACAAACTTTGGAAATTGATGCACATTAAGCCCAAATTAAATACAAATATAATACCAATTAAAATACATCGGTGCTACATGGCTGAAACCGGCTGTGCAAAAACTAGGTTTTTTCCGATTCCAGACATGGGAAACCGTTTCAAGCGAGCGAGGAGTGGGTAAGGGGATGGGAAATTTTCCAGTTACCCGAGAACAATGAAGGTCTGTTGGAAGCTCTAGCTGTGTTCCCATTCCTCTAACTTAAATTAACCTTGATTGTGAGGCTAATTACTTTTAAGCTTTGACTAAGGTAGCACCTAGTCTAAGATTGTAGTTTAGACAGTTAAGTTAGACTAGGAATTTAGGCATAAGATTCATAATATTCAGTCATTGCCTCACCATTGTAGATCTCCATTATGCAACAGTGCCAGGTCTAGAGTGTAAAATCCAAGGCATTCACTAATCACTCTAAGGCTCGTACCTTCCTATGTGTTCCAAAGT
Source organism: Cherax destructor (assembly GCA_009830355.1). NCBI lineage: Eukaryota > Metazoa > Arthropoda > Malacostraca > Decapoda > Parastacidae > Cherax > Cherax destructor. The sequence continues at coordinate 44,412 of WNWK01012322.1, read as the reverse complement.
AGAAAAAGTTGTGCGCTTTTTCCGGCATAGTTAATTATAGATCCTAACTTCGATAGTGTAAAGTCAGTGGCTCACTAAATCAGGTGTGCTTAGGAATCCTTAGGAAAACAGTGAAATAAGAAATCTCTCTATCCATGGATACACCAGGAAGGACCTTAGACGATTCCACTACACACACACACACATATATATATATATATATATATATATATATATATATATATGTAACAACAATTATTATTATTATAAACATGTAAGGAGTCGTTGTAATAGCAGTTATAATCGTTGAAGTCGTTGTCATTGTAATAGTTATTATTATTTGAATTATTATTACCATTTTTATTATTATTATTATTATTATTATTATTATATCAAGATATTGTCAGTTATGTTAAAAACACATCCACTAAAAAAAAAATGCAGTAATGAACTTATAAATTCATCTGTTCCTCTTGGGAAATGTGTCACAGTAATTCATCCACAGATATTCGTACTGATTTACTTACTAAAAAAATACAACGTTTAAAATTATGAGAGAACCTATATGCGAACTTTTACTTTAAATAACTATTCTACACCCAACTTTAAAGGAAAAACTATATTAAAAAAAATATATTATTTCCCATTCTCCTATCTTGAAGAGAAATTATTCTTGACTTGTTCTTTCACAATATTTATTTAACAAAGGAAAATGGATGAGAGAGGAACATGCGATTTCACCATACTTGAAATTTTCTCTCATAATGTTGGTATTATCTGTGTTTGTACCGCCAAAAAAATACTAAGACATTTTTGGTACACTGTAAATGCGTTCAGAATTTTAAAAAATTCTACTGCAGTTTACGTTGAATAACTAGAATTTAAGTCAATAACTAGCATTTAAGTCAATAACTAGCATTTAAGTCAATAACTAGCATTTAAATCAATAACTAGCATTTAAATCAATAACTAGCATTTAAGTCAATAACTAGAATTTAAGTCAATAACTAGCATTTAAATCAATAACTAGCATTTAAATCAATAACTAGCATTTAAATCAATAACTAGCATTTAAATCAATAACTAGCATTTAAATCAATTTGTGAGCAACTCGGAAAATCTTCCCTTGACATTTTCAACAAGAATTGAAATTGATTTACGAATCATTCCCAGTAAACTGTAATATTTTATTCAGTAAGTATTTTGGATAGCCTGTTTAACTCTGTGTTAATATTAACGCTGATACAAATACACAAAGAACCCACACGTAAGAGACTGATGCATGTATGGCGACGTTTCGGTCCTACGTGGACCACTGACTAGCCACTAGTCGGTGGTCCAGATTAAAGCGAAACGTCGTCATGTTGTTGGTGTATTGTTTCAGTCACGGTATTTTGCCTTTTTATTCTTACTAATAAAAATACTAATGCTAGTACAAATATTGTTACCAGTGCTAATATAAATACACGTACTAATTCTAATATTTTCTTTAATATCAATACTAAACTAAGACAGAGACTATTATAAAGGTCTCAGTACGAAAAAATATCTAACTTAAATTTACTGTCTGTTGGTGTATTTAAGTGGTCTGTGCTTCTCCTTCAAGCCCTCATCGGCCACCTAGCCCACGAATTTAATATTAACTTATACGCTTGAGTTTTGGGCTTGCCAAGAAACTCTGCGTAATTTAATAAAGTCAGCTTTCTGCTAAAGATCGTACAGGATTTTATTCTTAAAGTTTGAAGAACTTTCTTATGACATGCCAGGTTTATGAAGGGGCAACATTGGAATTTACATGATTAACTGTCTACTTCAGACTTGAAAGTGGAGTCAGTAACAAAAATTACGAATCTCTTCTTTACTTTGGAGAACGATGTCGTAAATATATACCAGAAAATCAAAGAACCGAGAGTTAATTTCTGTTGGTTCCGTTGTAAACAGCCTTGATAGCAGATGAGACATTGTTATTAAATGTAAAAATGCAAATGGTTCATATATAGCTAGTGAACAACTCTACCAGCTTTATCTCTGTCAAGTGATATATTGTGATGTTTGCCCCGTGTACTGTAACATCTCTGATATTACCTAGTAAGACCTGCACACACCTTTCTTTTTCAACATAGTATTTATATAGGGTAGCAGAAGCGTAGCCGGGGTGAAATCGTCTGTTGACATCTATCTTGCTCATTAAATAAACCATATTAAAATAATTTTTCCGTATTAACTAATGCTTTTTTTTCATTATATAAATTGTAGTTTTTCTGTACACATACATAATTCAGCATTATTTAATGCTAGTATTAAATATTCATGTGTCATTACTACAACCTGAGAGTTTTGGGGCCGTGTCCACTGACTAGCCTACTGTGCCCCAGCCATTGTCTTCTCATTGTCTCACGTTAAAAAACACTCCGATTTAGTTTTAATTATGATTGTATTATAAAGTTAATAAAGCAGTGTTAACATTAGCTTTTCATTGTTATATATAATTAACCAAATGACTGCTGGAGTATATGGGAGCCTGCCATATACTGCATGGATATTAGGAAGTATTTCTTCAGTCATAGCGTTGACAGGAAGTGGAATAATCTGGAGAGTGATGTAGTAAAAGCAGGATCCATCATACACAGCTTTAAGAACAGATACGATGAACCTCATGGAGCAGGGCGAGAGTGCGCCTAGTAGTGACCAGCGAAGAGGTGGGACCAAGAGCTGTGAACTGACACCTGCAACCACAAACAGGTGCGTTCAAATAGATGAGAACACACACACAACAACAACAAAGCACAAAGTTTGGTAGAAGATCTAAGGAAACTGAAAAGGGAACTGGTAGAGATAGAGGGAAAGAAGAATGAGATGGAAGCAAGAATAGTAATAGCAGGAGAGGGGACAATAGGAAGGAAGAGAAGGGGAGCAAACAAGACCTTGCGGAAGTGTTCTCAGGCAAGCGGGAAACAGCACAGAAATTGCTTAAAACAGACAGAAATCTGGATGGAAAGGAGGAGGTCTTTAGGAGGTTGAGAGGAGGACTCACGATGAAATATGGATGGCAGCAGTATATGATAATCAAACTATCATTAAGCTTACAGATGGGGAGATCAAAGTGAACGAAGTGACACGCCGGGAATTCTCCCGGCCCGGGTCTATTCCAGATGGCGACCCGGCTCCAGCTCCCTGTCGTGGGAGTATCAGAGACCTATGTCTCCCATGGGAGGAGGTACAAGTACCCCCTCATCGTTGGGACCAACTGTCCCCAGTACTAGCCACATTCCCCACCAGCACGGGGCTCGTAGGCGTAGGGAGAAGCTAGGCCTCTCTGGTCTGCTATCTTCCCCGCCCAAGGGAGGCTGACGGGAAGTGGAGTCTTGCGAGCTGCAGATGGTAGCAAGCTCTAGCTTTGGCACCTACCCTGCCCTAGAAGGGCTGGGTATGGTGTCGATGCTGACAATTTTAGAGACTTGCAATGTACTCGTGGTTAGAAAGAAACAGGATCATGAAATGGGAACTAAAGTTCAACGTGTGTATCACGATAATAACAGAAAAAGGGAGAGGAAGGAACACTCCCACATTTTAGCCTATTCGGCAAGTTCAGTTTATTATAGTCAAAAAAAAAATATTTTACGGAAAGTAAGACAATTTTCTTCACTGACAATGATATAAAGATTTTTATTTTGGGACCAAAGATAACTTAAAAAAGCTCACAAAACCTCACTTAAACTAAGGTAAATTTTGTGTCTATGTTCTGCTATATGTATCATAGGTCAGTTTACATATATTTAAGATTACTTAAAATAAATGATATATATTTTTTTCGTTATGTTCAGACTGACTTCCGCTGATTTTTGGCAAAAAATAAAAGTTCATTAGGCTAATTCGGCACAGAATAGACCAAATATGGCACAACATATACATGCAATCATGTATGTTCTGTATGTGTGAAATAAGGAGGTTCCACCTCTAGCATTGACTGTCGACCAACAGCCGTGAATAGGTTTCCCAGCAATGTCAATTTTCTGTTTAAAAGAGCTGGTTTATGTACTGGAATAAATAAATGTACTTCAAACTCCCAAGGTAAGGGAAGATGAATGATGTTTACAAAGAGTCGGTCTTCCAGCAACTGCCTGGACTTGTGGGTCACAACTTTCATGACTAAACGAGCTAGTTTTTTTTTATATATTCATAAATGGCTAGATTATACAACTTAGCAGTATATTCACTTGCGTGTTTTTCTATAGACATGTATAACGAGACATCATATTAAAATATCTGCCATTACTATATTTTTTATCGTTTCATTTCAGTGTTAAATCTTTCACGACACACTAAATATTACATATATTTTCCATTAGCATGATGCAAAAACATCGCTCCAGCTATCTGATGTATTTGAAAAAAATACAATATCCTAAATCTTTATTAGTTTCCAACATGAACTAATGACAACTCTCCTTCTATATGCCATTTCAAAAAAATTAGCCGTACGTAATCTTTAGTAACATTTCTAGTTATTAAGTTATACAGACGTGGAAAGCACACTTGTGCACGCTTTTCTCATTCACGAAGCTTCTGAGAAATGGTTCAAATACCGAGGGTCAACACGGCGTGTTCTTGCCGGGTGTACGCGGCACGAATTGTTTATTCACGGTAAACATGGTTTCCTTGGTGCTGAGACAAATATTGTTGACAAGGTGAATCGACGCGGCAGATCTTCTGCCTTGCCATGCCACTCTGCACCACAGGTAAACACAATATTTACCGTTGCGATACGTGTTGAGTGCGTTATGCAACGCAAGAGACACAATATTTGCACAGGAGGTGTTATAAACGGAAGTCACTTGCAAAGAACGTAATACCTTTCCAAGCTGTATTTAAAACGAACGGTGATATTTGTGTTACATCTACCACTTACCGAGGATCTTCTTCCATAACGTCCAAAACAACGTCAACAACTTGTGCTGTTCATCTGTCCCATCCTACCCACAGGGGCGTCAACGTCATTCATCCGATGGTCTTCAGTAAGTGATATACTGACGTTCCTTAAAATTATTATTTCATTGATCGACTTGGTCGACACCATGCCCAGCCCTTCTAGGGCAGGGTAGGTACCACAGCTAGAGCTTGCTACCATCTGCAGCTCGCAAGACTGCCCTTCCCGTTAGCCTCCCTGGGGCGGGGAAGATGGCAGACCAGAGAGGCCTAGCTTCTCCCTAAGAGCCCCTTGCTGGTGGGGAATGTGGCTAGGCCGGGGATCAGTTGGTCCCAACGATGAGGGGGTACTTGTACCTCCTCCCATGGGAGACATAGGTCTCTGATACTCCCACGCCAGGGAGCCGGAGCCGGGTCGCCATCTGGTAAAGACCCGGGCCGGAAGAATTCCCGGCGAATCAACACCTCCTCACCTATTATTTCATTCATGGGGAGTGCTAAACCAGTTCGAGTCATACAGTGTCTCTGGGAATGAGAAAAAATTGGGTTCTATTCAAGGAATATGAGATCAAGTCCAATTTATTGAATCAAGAGGCCGTCACTAGCATCGTCTTTATGATTAATCTTTACTTCTTGAGTAAATTTAATCTTGTATTTGCTATATTGGGAATGGAGAAAATAGAGAGTTTTCACCCAGGGTCATCAAGATGTTGTAAAGTGATCCACAGGATGTAATGGATGGCCAATGAACAACTGAGTGTACAGGATAGTCCATGACCAACTGAGTGTACAGGATAGTCCATGCTCAGCATTTTGCCCTGGGAGGTTTGTGAAATAGTTTCATGTTTTCTAGTGGTCGCGGTGAGCTTTTACAACGTGTATAGTTAAATCAAGTATATATATATATATATATATATATATATATATATATATATATATATATATATATATATAATATATATATATATATATATATATATATATATATATATATATATATATATATATATATATATATATATATATATATATATATATATATATATATATATATATATATATATATATATATATATATATATATATATATATATATATATAGTCGTGCCGATTAGGTAAAACTGGTCAATTAGCAAGAACTCATCTAAAATTAAGTCCTTTCTAAAAAATTCTTATACGTTTAAAGATATATTTTTTCATTTATGTTAATGTAAGAATTTAGAATTTTGTACCAAGAGAAACTTTGAAAACCTACCTAACCTTATTACAACATGCGCAATTTAATTTAGCCTAACCCAACTAAATATATTTTAGATACGTTAACATTAATTTAATAATAAACAAACACAATGAAATATATTTTTTCGTTATGTTCAGAATGATTTTGGCGAAATTATTGCATACACAAATTTTCACTTGTCTTATATGGCAAGGTGAGCGTTGCTATTTAAGCAAAAATCGCAAGTTTTACCTAATCGGCACGACATATATATATATATATATATATATATATATATATATATATATATATATATATATATATATATATATATATATATATATTTCTTGTCTAGTCCGTCTTTAAGGAATTTTATTTTAATCGTTACAACCAAAGGGGCGGTACCTTCCGGTGCAATAGGATTAAGATATCTACTGCAATGTTGCAGTGTTTTGCATAAATAACTATGCATTTAATGACCTCGTATTGGAGACTCATTATATAGTGGATTATATAAAATGTTCTAGTAGACTTTACTTCGCAAAGGAAGAAAATATTTAGTTCTTAGAGACTTTCTTAAAAAAAAAGTTGATTTCTTATTGAAAGTACGAAATTTATTAACATCAGGGAAAGAAGAACTCAGCTCATCATTATAAACTAAATAAAGACAAGATGCTAAATCAAACAACATGAAGAAATGAAGAAAATGTATTGTATACAAAATGTTTTAATTCAAGTTAAATAGTTCCATATTGTTAATGAGGAGATTAGTTGATGCTCTGGGGAGATCTACACTAACATTTAATAATAAAAGTAAGAATAATTAATTGCTACATGATGCAGTTCTATTCTATTATATTCTATGTGATTTGCCGGTATGGGTCCCGGCCCGGGTCTCTTCCAATTTGGCGACCCGGCATCGGTTCCCCGGTAGGGAAGTGTCATGTATCGACGTTAAAGGTACATGTGTGGTATTCCTTTGGTGGGAAGAGGGGTCCTCTCCGAATCTACGGACAAACGACGTCCCAAAAGGTAGTCACTCCAATGGTGGTTGGTGCAGGGTGCAACGGAGGTCCCCCAGCAGGCCTTCACAGCAACGTCAGCGGGGAAGCGGGTGACGTGCAATGACTGGGAAGTAAGGTCTCCAGTTTATGGATTTTGTTGAGTTATATTTTAATGTGGTCATTTTTTATAATATTAATTCAATTATATTAATGTTATATTAAACTTCAACTGGAGTATATTTTTAAAAGAATATATATTTCTATTTCATTTTTCGCAAATTCTGGTGTATCTAAATATTTACTAGTCAGCGCTTCCTTCCGCATTTCAGATAGTCTAGCTCATTTGAGAAGCTCAGTGACTGTTTGCCTTCTCCTATAGAGGGAGCATCTGTCTCTTTCCAGTTTACATTTTCTCTTCTTTTACCCTAAAGAGTTGATCCTTTCAAGACACAGGTTTAAATTTATTTTAAGACATCATAACAGCATGTTTTTTTTAAGGACGTGATTTATTTGACCCCAGTTGATGTTCTTGTTAAAGGTGAATTTAGTGAAGGACCCCTCGTAACTGTATGCATTTTGCTGGTCAGGACCTCTGCCCATACAAGTTTGGATTTCGTTTAGGCTGCAATAGTAATATGCAAGCTGTCTCTCTTATTTAATATGTTCATGGATCATTATACAGGATCGATCTATAGGTTGTAACGAACACAATATGCAATATTTAAATTGCGTTTTTTTATAGATTGTGTACCAATTTGAGCAGATCGTTCAGAAAGATAACCCAGGACTATATAGGCTCACTGATATTCTTACAATAATGAGTGACAATGTGATTTTCTTTTGGAAGTTAATTATTATTCTATTTAATAATATCTGACAAAAAAGTTTCAGTATCCTCGATGTTAAGAATTTCTAAAGATTTCAATTTCAGGATTTTGTAGTTTATTAAAGAAAATATTGTTAAATACAGGAATGGATGAGACTTTTAAGACTAATGTGTCTATGCATTATGCTACAAAGCGCTTATTTTCACCCTGAATTAGTTTGGTGGTATATCTGACGTTAACTCACTCGTGCTTACTCACTCGTGTTGAAGTGGTTGTTAGCTGCCATATTTCTGTTAACCGATATGGCTGTTAACGTGGGTTAACTAGGTCAGAAACGCTGTCTACTGTGTCTGACTATGTTATCACTGTCTTTTCTAAATTTTATAAATATTCATCGTTTGACAGACATTTTTCCAGGTTCCCCAGCGCTGTCATGATGTTAATGGCAGCCATTTGTGTACACGTGTGGGCATCATCCCTTCATACAACCTTCACTTTCATATAACTTTCTTTACTTTCATAACATTCACCTCACTTTTACGTACCTTTAATCACTTTCATATAACTTTCTTTACTTTCATAACATTTACCTCACTTTTACGTACCTTTAATCACTTTCATATAACTTTCTTTACTTTCATAACATTCACCTCACTTTTACGTACCTTTAATCACTTTCATATAACTTTCTTTACTTTCATAACATTCACCTCACTTTTACATACCTTTAATCACTTTCATATAATTTAGCCACGTTCATGTAACTTTCCTTACAGCTGATAAGACAGATAGGATTCACTAGTCAGGGCCAGAAATGCCACTACACAGCCCATCACATATGACTTCTTCCTTTATCTGAGTAGGACAGGAGAGTGATTTGGACAGAAGAAGGACCGAAGCACTCACGTCTTGGTCCTACAAGACATGGATTAAACAATGATGAAATTCATGTGTATTTTTGTAAAATCTTTAATATCTTTTAAATATGTTCTCATGTACTCCTGAATACAGGAAATGGTTTGAATAAATTAGGGTTACATCTCTCGTCTCCCCTTTCCTTCACAAAAAAGTGCACTCAAACGCTATTTTCATATTTAGTCAATTATTCTTCTTTCATTTTCTGCACCCCTCTCTTTCTGTGAACCCTTGCTGTATAAATTATACCTTTCCTGTATATATTATACCCTTCCTATATTCATTTTACTATTTCGGTTTATATTCTGCTGCTTTTATAATTATCAACATACTGATGAGATTCGAACGGTTTTGCTATGAATGTTTTTTCTAGCTCTATAACAACAATAGTTGCAATCAAAATGCGCACATCTTATTCTCTCTTTTGACATTAATTACTTTCCTATCTCAATACATTTCACATTTCACCTGAATCACGTATTTTTTTTCACAAATTGACCCTCTCAGTGGTGCCGGCCCTATTTCGGAGACACTCTATTGCCTTTGAAACACTTTTAACAGTGAAGTAACCAATAACAAACACAACTGCTCAATGATCTGAGTATAATTATGGGTAACAATAACAACAGCAACAGCGAGCACTGACTAACCCGCGCTGAATTTAGGGATTTATGTGGGTGACTGTGCTGAATTTAATTAAGGGGTTATGTGGGTGCCCGTAGCACTGTCCCTATGGTGTTTATGGGACTTTCTTCATGTTAAGTCGTTCTATACTTCAGGTGACCAACATCAATTATAAATTAAAATCTTCACTGCTATAAACATTATTAAAACACTTGTCTTTTTTCTCTAGCGCGCAGATCATCAGCATTCTAACCATATTTACACTTAATACATATAATACATTGATTATAACTCAGTTATTGAGAAAATAATCAATATCAGCACATATTTCAGTTATTTTTATGACTAAAGAAATATTTCTATTTGATAACGTGGCAACGCCTCTTCTAATTATCTTTAACTTTAAATACCGGGGCATATTAGAAACAAATTTGGAAATTTAATGGGAAGTGTAATCTCCAAATTGCCAATTTTATTTTTAATAACTAATAACATTACTTTCTATTAGATAATCTGATAACCTGAATTGCTTCTGTCCATAAATACTGTTGCATCTCATGCTTCCTTGCAATTCATGATGTGCTGGTGCAAATTTGTCAATTTAAAACAAAATAGCGATTATTATTTTCCATGCGAAACTGAAGATTGCTCTTTTATTATTATTATTATTATTATTATTATTATTATTATTATTATTATTATTATTATTATTATTATTATTATTATTATTTATTAATATTAATATTATATACGGAGACAGAGAAGAACCAATCTTTATTAGGACAACGTTTCGCACAGTGGTATAAACATTGTCATAATAGTGACTTGCTCGGTTCTCTCAACTTGCTAAAGTTGTTCCAACCTTCATTGTTGGTATATATTATTCGAAGAAAATTCCCATTGTTATTCAGCTGTGAAAGTTTTCTGTCGGTATTTTCAAAAGAGGAACATGGGATGTGGGTTCTAAAGGGGTAACTTGAGAATGCATTTACTGATCGGCTTAAAACTCTTAATACTGAACTAGCAGGATTTGTAAATTTTATTGAACGTTTTGCAGTGATTGTGTCTTACAGAAAGTATTTTTTTTTTACTATTTGGAATTGTTGGTGGCAATTTCTTAGTTATTTCTTTATAAATTTGGTAGTAAAAGACTTAAACTTAAAGGGAACTGATTTTTCAACCTGTTCTCCACACTCTTTTATCGTGCTTATGACGCTATTGGCTGGAGGTTTCGTAAGTTCTAAACTGCCGGAAAAAGGCCACCTTTCTTTTTTATATTATCGCTTTTATTGGATAATAATACAGAAATATAGGTTAACATACGATAACCTAAAGAAAGCTAACTTACCTGAGAATGTTAAATGTTAAAATCTCCAAGAAATTTTAACTATGCAGAAATGCACGAATGGCAGTACGAGTGATTTGTTAATTATATAAATTTCTATAAATCTACATCATGAAATATTTATATTTCCTGCAGCCTTTCAGGAGACATTAATTTTTAACCTAACACAACAAATTCGGAGAAACGTATCAAATTAAATGACTAAAGACGTTCGTAATAATATCCTCTGTGATGAAATAACAATTTATATGAGATTCATAAAGGTATGTCTATTAGTGTATACTTCAAAGTGTCATTTCGGAAAAAAAAATATATTTCCCCGAGAGCTGTTGTTTGCCTGCCTTCTTTCACTGCATATATTACACCTTTATTGTATATTTTATACCCTTGCTGTATGCATGTTACTCTTTCGGTATATGTTCTGTAGTATTTATAGTCATCGGAATGTTGACGGGATTTGAATTTTTTTTTTCAGGGGCAACGTTTATATAGCTATATAATGGCACAACTTGGAATAAAAATAAGAATAACTTATCTTCTATTTTGACTTTAATTACTCTTACTTTATAGTATTTAGTCTTGTGAAGATAAGCCAGTTAAAATCGTCAAATTTTTTTAGGGCACAGAACGGTAACCCGCCAGTACTTTTCCTTGTCAGTGCACTTTACAGAAATAGAATGTTGTTAGGGTAATAATTAGGAAAAAAACCACCAGAGGCAAGTCTTTTTCATAAGTTTACCTTGTAAACAGTGAGGAACTATGGCGGAAACGAGGGAATACAATGCGGCCTTAAAAACATTTGCGACAGAGACGTAACTGATAACTGCAATCGGTGATTTTTGTTGCTTGACTCAATGATTTAAGTATATTTATGACTAGCTACAACAACAACAGCGATGACTTACCCGTGCCGAATTTAGGAGTTTATGTGGGCGACAGGCCCATATAGGTCTATAGGCCTTTTTTCAGATCAGGTCGTTCTGCCTTTGCTCCTCATAGGTGACTGTATTCTTTCTGTCATATTATCCTGATCCTGTAGGGTATCTCGAAAGAACAAGTTCCAGTTATGGCAGTAACAATGACAATGTCCAAGAGAAAATCTGGTGAGAATGTTGACCTTACCTTGGAAGTCTCAGACCCTGAGTTGGACAAGTTGTTTAACGTTACCAACTGTCCAGGGCCTCCAAGATCAAGTGAAAGCTTCATGGTGCCAGGACTGCCAGACGCTCCCGCTTCCAAGCGAAGAAGAGTTTTAAGTCGGCGGTTATTGAAGTCCATACTGGGAAACTTCCGTTTCTCTCATAGTATTTTGAATGTGAGCCTAAATCATTTTGACTAACAAGCAACTGCAAATCATGATCTGCAGGTAACAACTGCAAATCATGATCTGCAGGTCTATTATGGCACAGCTTCAAATCTCAGCTCCTCATTTTCCTTGGGAAGTAGCCAGGGCTTCCTGATTGGTTGCCTTTGGATAGCGAAGAGTTTCCCTATTTGATAAAGGCAATGTTAACAATTTCTTCTGTCCTGGAAAGGCAAAAATTAGGTCTAAAATAAAATAACACTATAGGGTTATTTGCCCTACAAGGCATAACAGCAAACACAGGAGCGGATTGCAAATTTCTTTCAGTAACGAACGTCTGAATCTGGTATGGAACAGAAGCTAGCAATTGATCTGCGACAATAAAATTTCCAAGAGATGCATAGTCTAGCAAATTCCAAAGTCATCCACCCTGAAATTGAGAAGTCGAAGCAGTCGTTTGAAATTGGCTGCAATTTTGGCCCTGCTTCATGGTGGCAAAGTGAAATTCCTTCATGTAAGAGTCACGAGTTTTCGGAAACACTTAGAAAGTGCCCCATTTAAAATAAAATGTCATTATTGGTCTCTCTAAAAAAAGGCATTCCGAGCCTTGTTGCCAATGTCAGCAGGTCATTGGCACAGTGCCGGTCTTCCCAAACCGTATTATATACAAGGTTATGTCCTCTTCTTTAGAAAATAGTTGTAGGCTTGGCATGTGGAGAGGCTTATAACACTCCATCCAATATCTATTTTGAAATATCAAGTTTCGTTTGCTTCATATCAAGTTTCTTAACACATAAAAACACATAAAGCCTCTTTTGCTGGAAAGCTCTGTTCAGCTTGATCACGAAGCTTTTCTTGCTCTTTTATAGCTGAGATAAAAGTGCCAAGGGCAGTTCTAAGGAAACTCAGTCCATTTTGTTTAAACAAACACACTCGCAAACTGTTCTTAACAGGGACACTTAAAGGCAACAAGTACCAATGAAGTCTGTAACTTAGGAATAATTATGTTTGCACCAAAACCAGGTTAGAAAATAATGGCCCTCATGACCATCCTGAACAAATCGATTGTCCCTTAACAGTTGTTCCCTTCACAGACTAATGAATCCAAAACCTTTCTCTACGTGAGATTGACCAGTAAGTTTGACCAGTAAGTAAGAGTGACCAGTAAGTTTGACTAGTAAGTAAGAGTGACCAGTAAGTAACAGTGACCAGTAAGTTTTACGTAAGCTTAGTAAACATAACTGCTGCCTTTGTATTTGACTGAAGAAGTCTACTGTGTAGGCGAAGCGTTTCATCAATAAAGATATTCAATTTCTCAGTATTTTATACCATTTTCAACATTATTATTAGTAGTAGTAGTAGTATTAATACTAGTAGTATTAACAGTAGTAGTCGAAAAAATATAAATTTTAATATTTTATAGTAATTTGTGATTACTCGCGACTATTCGTATTCGTATGTGTAATTGGTAAATTGAATAAAGGCTACAACACGAAGTTGTAAATTATTGCCTCAGTTTACAGTAACAATATTGTCAGTCTGTAAATCTTCCAGTGTTACATACGGCGGTGATTTATCTTCTTGACCAGGGCATCAAATCTACACCCTGACACACTGTGTTCATGGGGTGTGCTGGAACGTGTGTGTGTGTGTGTGTGTGTATGTGTCTGTGTATGTGTGTGTGTATGTGTGTGTGTTAGCTAAGTAGTATGTTAGCTAAGTCTCTCATAATAGCATATACCGCTATAGGGAATATGTTCTGTACTTTGCCCAGTTTCTATACATGCTTAATCAAAAGTGGGCTCCATACTGAGGCTGCATATTCGAGTGTGGGACTATCATGACGTATAAAGTGACGTGGCTGAGTGCTCACTGGTTTCATGAAAGATCTTATATATATACAAGAAAAGCGTTTGAACCGGACTTGAGTTCTGGAGATGGGAAGTACAGTGCCGGCACTCTAAAGGAGGGGTGTTAATGTTGCAGTTTTATAACTGTAGTGTAAAGCACCCTTCTGGCAAGACAGTGATGGAGTGAATGATGATGATGAAAGTTTTTCTTTTTCGGGCCACCCTGCCTTGGTGGGAATCGGCCGATGTGTTAATAAAAAAAAATTAATAAAAATAAAAAGCGTTTGCTACAGCAGTTGTTCGGCTGTTGTGTGCCTCAGGCATTTTTGAGTGAGGTTTACTACAACCTTTGCCCCGCTGACCCCGTATTCTGTGGTCTTTTTCGCCCGTCACCAATCTTCATAGATTCACAACGTGATAACTTTGTGTATATGTTTGAGTGTATGTATGTGAATATATGTGTATGTGTGTGTGTGTGTGGCTGTGTGTTTGTAAGCATATAGCTGTACTCGCATGACTGTATTTGTGCCGACTGAGCTCCAGCTCTTGGGCATTGTTCTCTAACCATTGTTGCCTTCCGAATCCCCAAGTTTTGTGTCGATCTTACATTTGAATTCATATATGGAGATTGTATACACTTCTACGTCCCCTCGTGCATTCTTCTCCCTCTGCCCTCGCGTTTAAGAAATTTCTTCTATCTATATGGCTTACTCTGGTGTTTAATTACCATTTGTGTCCCCTCGTTCAGATTCCCCCCCTGTCAAACACTTTGTTTTCATTTATTATTAATTATTCTAATTATCATTTACGCTGTGAATCTATCTTCTCTGAGTCTTTGAATCTTTAATGTTGGGTGATTTTAATCTTTCATTATCATCTTGTCTCATATCTCAGTCTTAAAGATTCTGGTTAAAGACCTTCTCACGCTTTCCATTGGCTTGAAGAAATATGGTCCCCAATCTACACTGTATACCACTGTATACATACATGTATATGTCTCACTAATTCTGTGTGTTTCACCCTGCAATAATTTTTTTGTACATTTTTTTAAATTTCTTTTCTTTATTAGTCAGCGGTGAAGATGAAGATCAAATTACCTTACTAATGTGAGTCGTCGGTGATTTAGATATTAAGGACAGGCCAATTATTTTTTTCTCTCTGTTTGCGGTGGTTGAATTGCAGTTTGTGGATTTTGTCTCATAATCAGTTAATTTGTGTACGTCTTTTTAAATCCCTAGGATTATGTGTTATTTTTTCGGAGCCATTTGTAGAATCTCCCTCATTTTTAATGCTCCTATATTTTATTTTCTTCAAATGTAGAAAAGAACTTACTGATTCCCCATTGCAAGATTTAAGCACATAAGAATAGTGAGGCAGCCCAGCAAGCCGGCTGAGACATATAGGTAGGTTCAACTCACACCTTCCTATACCTTACTCGTATAAGTGTCCGACCTGTTTTCAAAGGTTCCCACATCTGTCACATTAGTAACCTTACTTGTGAGTCTTCCACTTATTCACATCTTAATTCCCAAACCAGTGCTCTCTTATCCTTTCTAACCTAAATTTGTCTAACTTGAACCCATGTATATATAATATATATATATATATATATATATATATATATATATATATATATATATATATATATATATATATATATATATATATATATATATATATATATATATATCCATGGGGAAGTGGAATAAGAATCTTTCCTCCGTAAGCCATGCGTGTTGTAAAAGTCAACTAAAATGCCGGGAACAATGGGCTAGTAACCCTTTTTCCTGTATAGCTTACTAAAAAGAAAAAGAAGAAAACCGTCAAAGTGGGATGTTTGAATGTGCGTGGATGTTGTGCGAATGATAAGAAAGAGATGATTGTAGATGTTATGAATGAAAAGAAGCTGGATGTCCTGGCTTTAAGTGAGACAAAGCAGAAGGGGTAGGAGAGTTTCAGTGGGGAGAAATAAATGGGATTAGGTCAGGGTTTCAAATAGAGTTAGAGCTAAAGAAGGAGTGGCAATAATGTTGAATAGTCAGTTATGGAAGGTAAAGAGGGAATATAAATGTATAAATTCAAGGATTATGTGGAGTAAAATAAAGGTTGGATGTGAAAAGTGGGTTATAGTAAGTGTTTATGCACTTGGAGAAGAGAGAATGTAGAGGAGAGAGAGATTTTGGGAAATGTTGAGTGAGTGTGTGGGAGTTTTGAACCAAGTGAGAGAGTAATTGTGGTTGGGGATCTTAATGCTAAAGTGGGTAAAAATGTTGTGGAGGGAGTAGTAGGTAAATTTGGGGTTCCAGGGGTAAATGTAAATGGGGAACCATTAATTGAGCTGTGTAGAAAGAGGTTTGGTAATATGTAATACATATTTTATGAAAAAGAGGATAAATAAATATACAAGGTATGATATAGCACGTAAGGAAAGTAGTTTGTTGGATTATGTATTGGTGGATAAAAGGTTGATGGGTAGGCTTCAGGATGTACATGTTTATAGAGGGGCAACGGATATATCGGATCATTATTTGGTTGTAGCTACAGTTAGAGTAAAAGGTAGATGGGACAAAAATAAAATGGCAACAGCAAGTAAGAGAGAGGTAAAAGAGTATAAACTAAGGGAGGAGAAAGTTAGGGTGAGATATAAGCAACTATTGGCAGAAAGATGGGCTAGTGCAAGTATGAGTAGTGGGGGGGTTGAAGAGAGTTGGGATAGTTTTAACAATGCAGTATTAGAATGTGGGGCAGAAGTTTGTGGCTATAGGAGGGTGGGTGCAGGAGGAAAGAGAAGTGAGTGGTGGAATGAAGAAGTAAAGGGTGTGATAAAAGAGAAAAAGGTAGCTTATGAGAGGTTTTTACAAAACAGAAGTGTTAATAGAAGAGCAGAGTATATGGAGAGTAAAAGAAAGGTGAAGAGAGTGGCGAGAGAGTGCAAAAGAATTTTTGCTGAAAACAAGAAATTTTTTTGGAGTGAGATAAACAAGGTAAGAAAGCCTAGGGAACGAATGGATTTGTCAGTTAAAAACAGAGTAGGGGAGTTCGTAGATGGGGAGCTGGAGGTATTGGGTAGATGGCGGGAATATTTTGAGGAACTTTTAAATGTCGATGAAAAAGGGGAGGCGGTAATTTCATGTACTGGTCAGGGAGGTACAACATCGTTTAGGAGTGAAGAAGAGCAGGATGTGAGTGTGAGGGAGGTGCGTGAGGCATTACGTAGAATGAAAGGGGGTAAAGCAGCAGGAACTGACGGGATCATGACAGAAATGTTAAAAGCAGGGGGGGATATAGTGCTGGAGTGGTTGGTATTTTTGTTTAATAAATGTATGAAAGAGGGGAAGGTACCTAGGGATTGGCAGAGAGCATGTATAGTACCTTTATATAAAGGGAAGGTGGATAAAAGAGTGTAAAAATTATAGGGGAATACTTTACTGAGTATACCATGTAAAGTGTATGGCAGGGTTATTATTGAAAGAATTAGAGGTAAGACAGAGAGTAGGATTGCAGATGAGCAAGGAGACTTTAGAGTGGGTAGGGGATGCGTAGATCAAGTGTTTACAGTGAAACATATATGTGAACAGTATTTAGATAAAGGTAGAGAAGTTTTCATTGCATTTATGGATTTAGAAAAGGCATATGAGAGAGTGGATAGGGACAATGTGCAAATGTTGCAAGTGTATGGAATAGGTAGTAAGTTACTGAGGCTGTAAAGAGTTTTTATGAGGATAGTGAGGCCAGGTTAGGGTGTGTAGGGAGAGAGAGATTCTTCCTGATAAACGTAGGTCTTTGACAGGGATGTGTAATGTCACCATGGTTGTTTAATATATTTTTAGATGGGGTTGTAAAAGAAGTAAATGCTAGGTGTTGGGGAGAGGGGTGGGATTAAAATATGGGGAATTAAATGCAAAATGGGAGTTGACACAGTTACTTTTTGCTGATGATACTGTGCTTATGGGAGATTCTAAAGAAAAGTTGCAAGGTTAGTGGACGAGTTTGAGAGAGTGTGTAAAGGTAGAAAGTTGAAAGTGAACATAGATAAGAGTAAGGTGATGAGGGTATCAAACGATTTAAATAAAGAAAAATTGGATATCACATTGGAGAGAGGGATTATGGGAGAAGTAAATGTTTTCAGATATTTGGGAGTTGACGTGTCAGCGGATGGGTTTATGAAGGATGAGGTTAACCATAGAATTGATGAAGGAAAAAGGTGAGTGGTGCGTTGAGGTATCTGTGGAGACAAAAAACGTTATCCATGGAGGCAAAGAAGGAATGACATGAAAGTATAGTGGTACCAACACTCTTATATGGGTGTGAAGCATGGGTTGCAAATGCTGCAGCGAGGAGGAGGCTGGAGGCAGTGGAGATGTCCTGTCTAAGGGCAATGTGTGGTGTAAATATTTTGCAGAAAATTCGGAATGTGGAAATTAGGAGAAGGTGTGGGCTTACTAAAAGTATTTGTCAGAGGGCTGAAGAGGGGTTGTTGAAGTGGTTTGGTCATTTAGAGAGAATGGATCAAAGTAGAATGACTTGGAGAGCGTATAAATCTGTAGGGGAAGGAAGGCGGGGTATGGGTCGTCCTAGAAAAGGTTGGAGGGAGGGGGTAAAGGAGGTTTTGTGGGCGAGGGGCTTGGACTTCCAGCAAGCATGTGTGAGCCTGTTAGATAGGAGTGAATGGAGACGAATCGTTTTTGGGACCTGACGATCTGTTGGAGTGTGAGCAGGGTAACATTTTGTGAAGGGATTCAGGGAAACCAGGTAATTGATTTAGTTGGACTTGAGTCCTGGAAATGGGAAGTACAATGCCTGCACTTTAAAGGAGGGGTCTGGGATAGTGACAGCTGGGAGGGACTATTCTCAGCTGTCGTGTCTGAGCGCCTCTGTATGAGTGTGCTGAAAGTGTTGAATGATGATGAAAGTATTTTCTTTTTGGGGATTTTCTTTCTTTTTGGGTCACCCTGGGAGAAGGCCGACTTGTTGAAAAAAAAAATATATATATATATATGTCGTGCCGATTAGGTAAATCTGGTCAATTAGCAAGAACTCGTTTAAAATTAAGTCCTTTCTAAAAATTTATCTTATACGTTTAAAGATATATTTTTTTCATTTATGTTAATGTAAAAATTTATAATCTTGTACCAAGAGAAACTTTGAAAACCTACCTAACCTTATTATAACAAGTGCAATTTAATTTAGCCTAACCCAACTAAATATATTTTAGATACGTTAACATTAATTTAATAATAAACAAACACAATGAAATATATTTTTTTCGTTATGTTCAGAATGATTTTGGCGAAATTATTGCATACACAAATTTTCACTTGTCTTATATGGCAAGGTGAGCGTTGCTATTTAAGCCAAAATCGCAAGTTTTACCTAATCGGCACGATATATATTTATATTATATATATATATATATATATATATATATATATATATATATATATATATATATATATATATATATATATATATATATATATATATATATATATATATATATATATATATATATATATATATATATATATATATATATATATATTGTTACTTTAAGTACATATTTCTAGGTACAGGTACACATAAGTACAATTATCGTACATAATGTGAAATTACCTAGGATGACCCCCATATAAAGTCAAGACTGTACAGTAATAATAGTATGTATACGCGTGCGTATGAATTCTGTACACATGTGCACTTTCTTTTGTTTATACAAATGTGCTTTGGAGAATTTTCATTTGTAATTGTTTTTATGTATACGTGTACAGATGTATACTTATTTATGTGTACGTGTGCATATTCATATTCACTGGAAGTACAGTGTTGCAGTTTTATAACTGTAGTGTAGACATGCCTCTGGCAAGACAGCAATGGAGTAAGTGATGATGAAAGAGTTTCGTCTTCTTCGGGTCACCCATCCTCGGTGGGAAACGGCCGATGTGTTAATGTATATGTATATATATATATATATATATATATATATATATATATATATATATATATATATATATATATATATATATATATATATATATATATATATATATATTGCCAAAAATCGCGAACAAGCGATACAAGATGCAAAACAACAACAGGGGGAATTTAATCATAGCTCTAGGCATTTCTCATTGCAATCAACACATCATCAGGAGCTTGCAATGTTGCAGAACTGAGTAAGAGGTCCCAGCGAATCTGCCAGTATTTGTTTACTCCATCCCAGCGAGTACATTGTGTTGGAAGCTGCGGTGGTGACTGACAAGGCGTGTAATGGCTTCATTACTTCATTTGTCGGTGCTTGGTTTTGGAGAATGAGCTCTGCTACAGCTGGTACACTAGGAAAAGCTCCCTGAGTCTGTTCAATAGTCGTCTGGGTTTATTATTGGTAATTTTAGGCATGATTTCGATACTTTGTACACTTTGTTAATTAATAGCCTTCTATTTCACATCGTCATGTGTGGGAATGTGTGACGATGGGTGACACATCACTTCTTGGTCGTTGCAAGGAGGTGTATCACAATGGGGTGACATATGCCTTGTTGACCTTTGGATGCTTGTGTTGATCACAAAGGATGACATATGCTATATTGATCCTTGAGCGCTGCTTTATCACAACTGATGATAGCGGTTTTACGATCCTTGGAGATATCTGAGGATTTCAATGAATGACATATGCCTTATCGATTCTTGGAAGCTAATGTATCACAATGATACATTCTTGTTGATAATTGAACGTTTGTGTCAATAATGATGGGTGACACATTCCTAGTTGGTGTTTAGACCTTTGAACATTCTTTGAAGTTAATGTGTGGTGATCTAGTACCTTATTATGTGGAGTGTGAACCTATTACACTAGACAATAATACTTTTGATACTTCTGTAAATAAAAGCTTAGATACGTTTTAGCATGCTGAATCCGTATCTGAAGATACAACCCATTACATAAGACACTAGTAACTCAAGTGGTTATATGTTACATATATATGAACCTTAATACAAATTCGGGGAAAGCCTTGCGGCTCTCTGCTTTCATGAGTCCTACACAACATGCCTGGAGTCCTACACAACATGCCTGGAGTCCTACACAACATGCCTGGAGTCCTACACAACATGCCTGGAGTCCTACACAACATGCCTGGAGTCCTACACAACATGCCTGGAGTCCTACACAACATGCCTGGAGTCCTACACAACATGCCTGGAGTCCTACACAACATGCCAGCTGTGCTCTGGCTGTCACAGAGTTTAGACATTCCCGAAATGTCACTTTTCATTATGTATAATGTTTATTTTGCTGAATTGCATTTCTGTGCCACGTACAAAAAACCATTTCTACATTCGTGTTCTTTGGATTTACAACTTGAAATTCCTCTCTCAGATTAACATGAACAGAGGAGGAAGCCTAAACAGTGCAGAAAGCTTTCGCTATGTGGCAAGTAAGCTCCCGTGATCACTGAGAAGACAAAACAGATCATGTCAAGATTCCATACATGCACTACAGTTACAAGGTAAATGGTCAACATAAAACACGGGCTCCACACTATACTGTTTGTACCTCTGAAGTGACACAGTGGAGGAAAATGTACGTGTTATCTTGTATGTTTATGAGACAGAAATAAAAGAGGAGAAACTAGCAAGCCTACAATTGTCTATAACGATTACAGGTTTCCGTTTCACTCTCATTTGGCAGGACGGTATAGGACCTCCCTGGGTGGTTGCTGTCTACCAATCTACTATCTCTCTCTCTCTCTCTCTCTCTCTCTCTCTCTCTCTTTTCATATATATATATATATATATATATATATATATATATATATATATATATATATATATATATATATATATATATAGATAGATAGATAGATAGATAGTTGGTTGGTATACAGCAACCACCCAGGGAGTTACTACCGTCCTCTGCCACCTGTCATCGTTATACCACTTGACAACCTTATACCACCTGACACTCTTGTACCACCTGTCATCCTTGTACCACCTGTCACCGCCTTCACTTTGGTTGTTGCACATTCTTTCAGCATTGTTTGAAGTTGGGAACTCATCTTGATATGCAAATTAATTCACCAGGACTTCGCAGTTTGTTTCCCCTGTGTGTGTGTGTGTGTGTGTGTTCAGCACAGACCTCGAGTTGATTATGTGCTAAAACAATTCTGTGTACCTTGGCTTTGTTATTCTGTGTATTTCTTATGCAGTTCTTTTCTCCTGGTCCCAGAGAGCATGCAAATTGCCTATTTTTTCTTTCATTTGTAGAAGTTCTCATTCTGGCTACTTTTGTCTCTGTGTTTCTTATAAATCTCTTTATGTTTTTTCCCCTTTTCATATAATTTCAAGATTTTTTTTTTTTTTTGTTAACGCTCTTGCTAATGAGAGCTTCTTCCTCCATTAGCTCATCTCCACACACTCTTTCCCTTTATTTTTTTCTTTCCTTAATATTTTTTCTTATTACAGTATATCCCTGAAACTATGTACACAAATGCTCACAGTATTTACTCCCTTCCCCCCAAAAAAAGTTGAATTATCCGTGGAAAACCAAGCAGAAAATCCTGATATTATCGCTCTTAATCAATCCTGGTTTTATTAAAAAAAAAAAATCTTTAATCAGAAAATTTTGGCTATACCTGGAGTATACCTGGAGAGGGTTTCGGGTGTCAACGCCCCCGCGGCCCGGTCTGTGACCAGGCCTCATGGTGGATCGGGGTCTGATCAACCAGGCTGTTACTATTGGCCGCACGCAACCCGACGTACTAAGCACAGCCCGGCTGGTCAGGTACTGACTTTAGGTGCCTGTCCAGCGCCTTCTTGAAGACAGCCAGGGGTCTGTTGGTAATCCCCCTTATGTATGCTGGAAGGCAGTTGAACAGTCTTGGGCCCCTGACACTTATTGTATTGTCTCTTATCGTGCTAGTAGCGCCCCTGCTTTTAATTGCGGGGATGTTGCATCGTCTGCCGAGTCTTTTGCTTTCATAGGGAGTGATTTTCATGTGCAGGTTTTGTACTAATCCCTCTAGGATTTTCCAAGTGTATATAAACATGTATCTCTCCCGCCTGCGTTCTAGGGAGTACAGGTTTAGGAACTTCAAGCGTTCCCAGTAATTGAGGTGGTTTATCGCAGTTATGCGTGCCGTGAAGGTTCTCTGTACTTTTTCTAGGTCAGCAAATTCACCTGCCTTGAAAGGTGCAGTTAGTGTGCAGCAATATTCCAGCCTAAAACTCACGACCTGAAGAGTGTCAGCATGGGTTTGGCATCCCTAGTTTTGAAGGTTCTCATTATCCATCCTGTCACTTTTCTAACAGATGCGATTGATAGAATGTTGTGGTCTTTGAAGGTGAGATCCTCTGACATGATCACTCCCAGGTCTTTTACATTAGTTTCGCGCTCTATTGTGTAGTTGAAATTTGTTGTATACTCCGTTACAGTTATAATTGTTTCAGTTTTAATTGGCGGAATAACTTCAATAAGGCTCCAACTATTAAGAAAGACGGTGGAGTGACTAGTATGCTAACACTGACCTGCTCTCAACAAAAATTTAAAAGCATGACTAGGGGAATATTCTGTTTGTACAATTTCAATTTAGTGAGAACAAGATAATTATATTTAGTGTAACTTTGTAACTAGTCCAAGTACGATCGGAACGTTGTTATAAGTGTCTCTATCCTATGTGAGGGATATTTGTGCATAATTATATTTTGTGTAGAGTATTATTCCCCCAAACAAAGTCAAGATGATAATGCTCATTGGTACGACCAAATACAAGTGATTGTATTTTGACTGACTTTAACAAACCATCACAGTTGTAGTATCAGGGAACAAGAAGTCCACCAGACTCATCGACAAGATATAGGAAAGTTTTCTAATTCTACGTCTCGCCTCTGCTTCTTGGGGTAACAATATTTTCTTGTTTTGGCCTCAGACTGATCCCAATCACAAAAGAAAAACTTGTTAACAATGATCACATCATCCAATCAAAATAAACTGTTCTGGTTGAGATGAGGAAAAACGCGTTGAATAAAAGAAATTTAAGCTCATTTATAACCTCGAAGATCATACTAATTACATACAGTTACAAAGAGAAAACGAGAAAAAATCTGAAACGCTTAACGAGAGTTTGAAAGACGAATTTCACTAAACATCAAAGGAAATTCAAAGGAATTCTTCGAATACGTCAGGGGTAAGATCAATGATATGACCTTTAACGCGCAATAAAGGCGGTCTAAAGGGATATGGCATCTATACTCAACTCATCCTTCAGGTTCTTATTTACAGCAGAACATGACACCAACTTTTCAGGCCACAGAATTTGCTATTAGGGCCAAGAAAGGCACGCCAAGTTAAGAGCAATGTCAAGAGCAATGTCAAGACCAATATCAAGAGCAATGTCAAGAGCATGCTCATTTTCATTTTCTTTTTTGACAAAGTTGGATTCGTTCATCTGGAATTTGTTCCAGCAGAGCAGACAAACAAAATTTATACTTCAAGATTTTCAGACGTTTGAGGGAAGACGCGAGAGGAAACGTCTTGCGTTGTGAGCGTTCAATGATTGGTTCATTCACCATGACAGTGCCTTTGCTCAGGCAGCACTGTCGGTCCTGCACTTTCTTGCCAAAAAATATGGCTATCGTCCCCAGCTCTCTACTCGCCAGATCTAGACCCCTGTGATTTTTCTGTTCCCAAAAACATAAATGGCACTCAAGAAACGGCGTTCTTACGACATGGTGACGATTCAAGCAGAGTCGCAGGCCGCGATTGATGCCGTTAGTAAACAAGAGCTCCTGAAATGTTTCGAGAAGTGGCAGAGGCGCTGGGATCAGTGTGTAGCCTCCAAAGCAGAGTACCTCCAGGGAGACAACTTCAACTAGGTAACTAGGTAAGCCTATGTTTTTCTTCGTGGCAGTGTAAGAACTTTATAATAACACCTCGATAATAAATACCATTTTTTATTATTATTCTGCTTAGATTAGGCTTCATTGGAATTATACAGCCGTAATGCACTGTTTCTTTTGACCGCACTGAAGAAAAATCGGCTTAAATTATGGAATATACCTTTCTCTGATCACGCAGTGACCGATAAACATCTAGATATAACTGTTGTTAAGTGCCAAAATCGTTTGAGTCATTCAGCTCAAACAACAGTGGAGACTCGTATTTCAGTGTACTATGACGCAGACACACTACCCACCTTAACTTCGTGAGTTGTTAAACGTGTGGTAGACAGGAATAAAAGCTGAAAGGTCAACACAAAATACTAACCCCTAGTACCTGCCAGCACGAAATTCTAACATGAACCAAGCAACCGCAAGAAAATAAACTATCAACAGAAAAAAATAGACAATTCTGTGACGAGGGTTGTCGAGGTCTTTAATACAGACATCGAGGTAAATAATTACATAACTGACACTCTTGTCAGGGTTTGTTTGATATCTGTTAATGATCTGACCACAACATGCATGTGTAATATTTTGAAATGAGATTGTTGGTCTGAGGATGATGTGTAGTGTTCGTTTACCAAAGTGATGGATAATGTGAAGAAACACGTCACTGCCTCGCTCGTTATTGCGTGCGGTCTTCGTTGTAATGCTCCAGGGAACTGGATATATTTTCCCTTTCCTACAGTCAAAAAATGATTGCTTCCTATTGCCTAGGCGCTCCACAACCCTTAAGAGTTTAGAGCTTCTACGTGAATATAAATAACCAGTGATTTTCTTACCACTTCTCATAAAAAATGAAAACACATGAATATATTAGAAAAAAAAACTTGATAAACAGACTCGAGCCACCGTCAGCTAAAAGCGAGACAGACTTTGTACTCGCAACATAGGTTTCTAGCTACAAGTAACGAGTACACATTGACAGACTTTGTACTCGCAACATAGGTTTCTATCTACAAGTAACGAGTACACATTGACAGACTTTGTACTCGCAACATAGGTTTCTAGCTACAAGTAACGAGTACACATTGACAGACTTTGTACTCGCAACATAGGTTTCTATCTACAAGTAACGAGTACACATTGACAGACTTTGTACTCGCAACATAGGTTTCTAGCTACAAGTAACGAGTACACATTGACAGACTTTGTACTCGCAACATAGGTTTCTAGCTACAAGTAACGAGTACACATTGACAGACTTTGTACTCGCAACATAGGTTTCTACCTACAAGTGATGAGTACACATTGAAAGCTTTGTACTCGCAACATAGGTTTCTAGCTACAAGTAACGAGTACACATTGACAGACTTTGTACTCGCAACATAGGTTTCTACCTACAAGTGATGAGTACACATTGAAAGCTTTGTACTCGCAACATAGGTTTCTAGCTACAAGTAACGAGTACACATTGACAGACTTTGTACTCGCAACATAGGTTTCTATCTACAAGTAACGAGTACACATTGACAGACTTTGTACTCGCAACATAGGTTTCTAGCTACAAGTAACGAGTACACATTGACAGACTTTGTACTTGCAACATAGGTTTCTATCTACAAGTAACGAGTACACATTGACAGACTTTGTACTCGCAACATAGGTTTCTATCTACAAGTAACGAGTACACATTGACAGACTTTGTACTCGCAACATAGGTTTCTATCTACAAGTGATGAGTACACATTTTACAATATCCATCAAACGGGATAACTAGAAAATACATTAATTCTATGTCGTTCACTGTCATCAGATGAGGTAAGTCAAGAGCGGAGATACGTATTGCTGCCAGTAAATTATCATTAGACATAGAAATGTGACCCTTTGTAATGACACGCACATATAACGTGTCCTGCTAATAATATGCTGTAGTGTGTGTGTGTGCCCTCATGTACCTGAGACCTACTTCTCAAACTCTGTCATGTACCTGAGACCTACTTCTCAAACTCTGTCATGTACCTGAGACCTACTTCTCAAACTCTGTCATGTACCTGAGACCTACTTATCAAACTCTGTCATGTACCTGATACCTACTTC
This sequence comes from Cherax destructor, assembly GCA_009830355.1. Taxonomy (NCBI): domain Eukaryota; kingdom Metazoa; phylum Arthropoda; class Malacostraca; order Decapoda; family Parastacidae; genus Cherax; species Cherax destructor. The sequence continues at coordinate 17,445 of WNWK01012322.1, read as the reverse complement.
TCAAACTCTGTCATGTACCTGAGACCTACTTCTCAAACTCTGTCATGTACCTGAGACCTACTTCTCAAACTCTGTTATGTACCTGAGACCTACTTCTCAAACTCTGTCATGTACCTGAGACCTACTTATCAAACTCTGTCATGTACCTGAGACCTACTTATCAAACTCTGGCATGTACCTGAGACCTACTTATCAAACTCTGTCATGTACCTGAGACCTACTTATCAAACTCTGTCATGTACCTGAGACCTACTTATCAAACTCTGTCATGTACCTGAGACCTACTTATCAAACTCTGGCATGTACCTGAGACCTACTTATCAAACTCTGTCATGTACCTGAGACCTACTTATCAAACTCTGTCATGTACCTGAGACCTACTTATCAAACTCTGTCATGTACCTGAGACCTACTTATCAAACTCTGTCATGTACCTGAGACCTACTTATCAAACTCTGTCATGTACCTGAGACCTACTTATCAAACTCTGTCATGTACCTGAGACCTACTTATCAAACTCTGTCATGTACCTGAGACCCACCTCTCAAACTCATCATGCCCACCTCTGTCAATTCCTCTCCGTATTTTTTTACGTAGTAATCATGTTCCTCCAGGTTAACTGTCATGATACTGGAGGCTTATTGACAGTCATTAGCGCACTCAGCTCACACACTGAGGTCCGGAGTTCGAATCTCCGGTGTGGCTGGAAATCATTAGGGATGTGTTTCCATAAGACACCTGCTGTCCATGTTCACCCATCAGTATAAAATAGGTACCTGGGTGTTAGTGGACTGGTGTGGGTCGCATCCTGGGACAAAACTGAGCTAATTTGCCCGAAATGCTAAGCTTAACAAGTGGCTTTCTATGTAGTAGTATGTCATTAATGACAATTAGGCCTGTATAATTAGTACATGGACTTGTAGAAATAAAGATATTAATATTAATTAATATATTAATTAATTAATTAGTTATTAAGCCAGTAAACACATGACTGCTCATCTCATTAAATCAAATTTCTATCCCTTTTATATATTACACTGGTTATTAACGCTCTCGTGTATTATTGTTTATTCAATTTTCGAACCTAACGAAGTCTAACCTAAATAACGTGACTCACGAAATCGTAATGACACGATTGCAAACAAACCATACCACGGGTGGGGTTAGAACCCGCGGTCAGAGTCATAAAACTCCAGACCGACGCGTTAGCCACTGGGCCAGCTGACTACAATAAGATTCATCCAACGCCAGCGAGTCGGTCTGGACTTTTATGACTGATCGCGGGTTCTAACCCCACCCGTGGTATGGTTTCTAAATAACGTATTACGTGAAATTTGCCTAATATCGTATGAAAAATCTTGCTTGCGAAGGCTTTTAACCGAAGAAATTGCAATTTCCCTAGCACTCCTTGGATGATAGTATTTTCCCTACCCCCTTACCCCCTCTCTTTTTCCAAGCATTATATGATTAATACGGGTATTAAACGGGTAATATCATTCGCAAAACAGTGAAATTTCGGTATCAAGACATAACTTTCGACAAGAACCGGTTCATTTCCGACCCCAGGTATCAACTTAGTGTTCCTAAACACCGTAGTCTACCTATGACTTAATCAATTTTTATTTACCCTTTTCCCATCCGTTTAACGGGCGAAAACTGTTCTCAGAAACAGGAACTCATAACAACTCTTGCAGACTAATGATTACTAATCCACAAACATATTTTAATATTCATTGCTTATATAAAGTGCCCACCTTCTCTAAGCCTGCCTTCAAGGTAATAAATTAAGGCCGCTAAGCAGTCTCTGACCCCACAACAGAAACCGGGAAGCTCACATCTCTCATAAATTTGAGTAATATTAGGGCCCTTCCCTTTGCATATTCGTGACTACTTCGCATAAGCTTAGGAACTCACTCCTAAAAGTGTTTCAGCGCACGTGAGTCTCGTTCTCGCCAAATCTGCATTTAAAGTCTGGCTGTTAGAGTGACTCAGCATAATAGCTTTCAAGAAAGGTGTGAAGTCACGCAAGGTAGCATGCTAGGACTTAAAATACCTTTTAATTACATGCACGAGAAAGAAAGTAATGGTAAATGTTGATGCTTTTGATGAAGGCACTTTACAAGTGATGCTGGTTCATGAGTTCGTGTGGTTCTCAAGCTCTTCCTCTACAAGATTTGTTAAAAATGTAATCGATTTATAGATAATGGAGTTATACATACGTCTTCATCCTTGTGTGGGTAATTATTTTTCTGGAATTGTCACGAAAATAGTTGGATAATTAAGAACTCGAGATGTTTAATATTATCCAGTTTAACCTTCATATATGTTATAGATAAATGGTTCAGAGAACCGACAAGTTGATAAATTAGGCACATGTGCCTAATTTATATATGTTGAAAATAGCATAAAATACCGAGTTGTTTAAGACATACGTGCAACTGTTGTACATGTGTCTTACTCATCAACTTATTTTTCATGAATTAGGTAAAGATTAGTCTCGTAGAGCAGGTTTTCACTATTATTTATATCTGAAATATCTTTTCTGGCAAAACTCAATTGGAGTAGAAATGAGTTTTGCCAGAAAAGATATTTCAGATATAAATAATAGTGAAAACCTGCTCTACGAGACTAATCTTTACCTAATTCATGAAAAATAAGTTGATGAGTAAGACACATGTACAACAGTTGCACGTTGTCTTAAACAACTCGGTATTTATGCTATTTTTCAAATATAAATTGGCACATGTGCCTAATTTATCAACTTGTCGGTTCTCTGAACCATTATCTATAACATATATGAAGGTTAAACTGGATAATATTAAACATCTCGAGTTCTTAATTATCCAACTATTTTCGTGACAATTCCAGAAAAATAATTACCCACACAAGGATGAAGACGTATGTATAACTCCATTATCTATAAATCGATTACATTTTTAACAAGTTTTATATCAAAGTTAAACATTCTCAAGATCATATACACATTTCTACCAGCGACAACCCAACATGTCTGAATGTTTTAGCATTATGAATTATTCTCAGTGGGAAAACAGTTTATTCTTTGGTGAGTCAAGGAAGCAGTATGATATACAACAGGTTTAACCTGTTGCATATCATTATGATTAGGAAAATGAATGCCCAGTATACACCTCCAACACGTACCCCTACTCACAATGTTGTATACAAGAATTGCTACGTCTCAGATCCCACAATTTACTCCCATTCAGATACAGAGTTGATAAATATTTAAGTTATGTAAACAATCTAGCACCTTGATTGTAGCCTCATACATGCGAAGAAAAAGACACGTTGTGGAACATCCATTTATTGTAGCAACGTTTCAGTCTGTAGTTTTATGATGTTTTGACATTATCAAGTTTTTAGTATACAGGATCGAGTGTGTGTAACTATACAAAGCAAAACGTTCTCCCAGTGAGGAACTTTTCTTCAATACTGTATGCAATATGCTTGTGGATCCACGATTGTTGTAGTGCAAGGTGCATAATTGATTTTGTTTTTGTTGCAGCACTAATGAGGCACTGCAAAAATAAACAAGCGGTTCAACTAGGTTTCTGAAAAAAATTTGTGCCAAACGTTTCAATAATGCACTATACTTAAATATCCTAATTTATTAAAGAAATATTAGCCAAACGAGGGTTGTAAATACGTTGAAGATCTTGCTTAATACACGTACGGTTTTTTTATTTGGATAGTAATTGTGGAAAAAAAAAAAATGTAGGTTAGTTTTAACTTTTTTATTTTTTTTATATTTTATTTAAAACAGTTCAATACATGTATATGATAAGCATAACAAAATCATTACACTTCAAATTATGAACATATACTTAAGCTCCACACCCCTTCAATAAATAATAATAAACACATACATGAGCACACTGATATATATTATACCCCCCCTTCTGCACACTACGCTAGAGCACCTCAAACATAGGATGCAAACTTGTGCACTCAACGTGCACAAGCCATAAATTATCACACGTCAGGAAAGATAACATGAATAAACATTTGCATACATTACCCTTCCCCCCCCCCTGGTGCAAACTGCACCATAAGTAAAAGACCCCTTCCCCCCTTTTGACCCACCCCATGAAAAGATCTGAGGTAGGCACTGGACACATAACACTGAGCACATGAGCACCCTAAATACACACGACCACACAACAATTCACCAAAACCCCAATTATAGATTGCAAGGACAGGCACATTACCTTGCCGTCCAATAAGAAACCATAAGCCCTGTACATACAAGGCAAAATAAATGCTATATACAAAAGGTAAACCCTACCCTAACAAATAATATTAGAAATGCAACAGAAGTAACGTGAACCTCAACGCGGCCCTAAACCTAGCAATATAAGTTTTTTCTTTCATATTTTATTTAAAACAAGTCATACATTATAAAGGTCTTACATCAATATACAGTTAATTGAGCTAAATCTTAGCATATGCATTTATCTCCTAACCAACACCGTTCTTAATCACTCCAAACACTAACAGAACATGTGCAAGAAACATATTGGTCCTCTAGAGGCTTAACCCACGGACACAGTAACATAAAGACTCACGTAAATTCCAGTGCCTATCCCCCCAAAAAGCACATAAGTTACCGTTGTGCTTAACTTTATCCAATAATTAATACATATCCTCACGACATACTAGTAGATGTTAAATGAATTTCATTGAAGGCTACAATATATTTGACCATACTGGGATTCTTATGATCCCACAACAACACATGGCATCTCCACCATTACACACCTAAACCACAATTTTACAACATCCTACCAAACTACGAAAGCCTCACTAGGGTGGAATCACGTTAGATCATGTCCAACATATCATTCCTTCTAGTCATGCCTCACTGCAACCACACACGAATGCTTCCCAACTCCTGAAACACCTAACCCACACAACTCATACCATTATACCTGAATAATAATAACCCCCTTCCTTTTGGACGGAAAACCAGCCCGTCGTAACCCCTTACATTCGTGCGCCCCTTAGCACCCTCACTGTGAAATTCTTATAACCCTCCAGTAGATCCACCTCCCATTTCCTCCCCATGATCTCTTTAGTACGGCATTTGGTCATATAAAACACCGCAATCAGGACCTTAATGTGTTTGTCAGCCCCTGTCTGTCTCATTGCCCATGAATAATAAATGAAATCAGTGACCAAGTATGCTACCGCCCATTGAATTCGCTTATCCATTCCCCCTATATCCAAATTTAAAGCCCCAGCACCGAAATGACCCCCCACCCCAACGATCCTAACACCCGACTAAACCATTCCCTCACTAACCCCAACCTATCACAAAAATACACTACATGAAAAGCAGTCGCTTCCTCCCCACACAACACACAACCACTCCCTTCCAAGATTCCCCTAGTATACAACACCGCCCTGGATGGAAGAATTCCATGCAGGAACTTAAATACTACTTCCCACACCCTCGGATAAACCCTGGATATCCTCAACAGGCCCCACACTTCACCCCAATTAACTCTTTACCCCTCCACCATCTATCTAAATCCTTGTGAATCCCCCTCAACCAACCCTCACCCCTCCCTCTTTTCCTCAAATAACACCTCTTCACATACACACTCTTTAACCGTCTATCCAATGAAATAAGCCCCAGCCCCCTCCCCTGGTTATTGGGAGCGAGAGCACCCCCTACTAAGCCACTCACAGCCTGAACCCCATATAAACCTAAATATTCTCCCAATAACCTATGCACATCACAACCCACCATAGGATATACAGACCCCACGTGCCCCAGTTTACTATAGATCAATGTATTTACCACAATTACCCTCTGATGTAAGATTAAATTCGCTGATCTTAAACTCATCATTCGGCTTAATGCTCCATCAGTTACCCTTTTCGAATTCACCACTCTCGCCTCCTTGCTATTCCTCATGTATACCACTCCACAAATCCTCAATTTATCCACTACTTTCCCTACCACTACTACGCCCCTCCCACCCTCCTTCCCACATCCATATACAACGATTTCGCCTCATTAATCTTCATACCTGTTGCATCTCCAAAAACACCCACCACCCTCCCCACCTTCCTTGAATCCCTCCTACTCCTGACTAAAACCATCATATAATCCACATATCCCAAGAAACACACTTCCCTTACCCGACCTACCGACACACCTCCCTCAAGACATCTAATCAGGCCTATGATGGGGATCTTGAACACAAGCAAACAACAACTGTGACATCGGGCATCCCTGTCTCAGACCCCTAGCCATTGCAATATAGCCTCCTAAAAACCCATTCACGCACACACACACACACGCTCCCTCGTATAACGTCCTTGCCCACGACACCACTTCGGCCCCAAAACCCTGCCAGCTCATAAACCTCCACAACTCCTCACGGTGAACACTATCATATGCGGTCTTCCAATCTAACGCTAAAACCCCGCCAACCTCTTCCTCCCGATATCGCTCGATGAACTCCCTTATACGCCCATGCCCCTCATACATGGATCTACCAGGAATCCCCCAACTGTCCCTCATCAATTACCCAGCCAACCACACTTTTCAGGCGATTCCCCAATATTTTCGCATAGATCTTATAATCGCCACACATAAGGGTGATCACTCTATAATCTTGAATTGACACTCGCAGTTCCCTCTTAGGCACCAGCACTACAACACCTGTTTGCTGCATGTCACCTAATACCCTTTTATTCTTCATTTCATTAAACAACCCAACCAAGAACCCTTTCAACACCTCCCAATTTTCTAAATAAAAACCACAAGGTAGATCATCTAAGCCCGGGGACTTGCCTGAGCACATCCCCATCACAGCCTTCATATACCTTTTTCCGTTATCAACCCTCCTAGCTCCCGCCTATCCTCATCATCCAGCTCACATAGTATCCCACCCCCATTACTTGTAAAACCTCCTCGTCTATATCCCCCCTCATTGACCACTCCAAAAATGCATCGATATACCCACTCATCCCCTCCGTCATTGTCAATACCTGACCCCCCCTATAACCCCCAAGATCCGCCCCCACCTCCATGCTCATCAAGCTCATAGCTGATCTCTTCCACCACTGCTCTCGTAATACACATGCAGACGGCCAATCTCCCCATAAGACCTTCTCCAATCCCCCAGCCACCTGCACACCATCAAAAAGCTGATTTTGTATGTCCTTGATTTGCTCCTTCAAAACCTCGTTGACATACAATGGATAATTCTCCTGAACCACGTCATAACATTCCCTTAATTGTCCCTCCAGATACCTCTGCAATCCATACGATAACCTATTTTTCTCTCTACCACTCCTAACACAAAATTCTTTAACCTTTACCTTTGCTACTGTTTCTCACCATAAAATCACGTCTCCCCCAACTCCCCGATCCCTCCACAAATTACCCCACAACTCTGCAAAAGCCTCCCTCCCCTTCCCCTTTAAGCAAACCCACATTCAGTTTCCAATACCCTCCATATCGTCTAGGTAAGCCCCCCCCCACGCCAAATTCACTAATACGCCACAATGATCCGAGAATGCCATGTCCAATGTTTCAAATCGCGTCACCTCAACCACTTGATTCACGTATATCCTATCCAACCTTGCCGCATACTCTCTTCTCACAAAAGTATATTCACCTCCCCCCCTTTATGTCACGCAACCCCACTCCATAGAAAAGATCCTCCAATGCCCCTACAACATGCCCCGCCCCACGTGGCTCCACATCACTCTGACGTATCACACAATTCTAATCCCCACCCACGATCGACACCACCAGCATCAACCACAGATGGTACACTAACTCATCCCTCACAAACCTACCCTTGACTCCCCCCATCACCCTCTTCTGGCCCATATACACTCATAAAAGCAACCCGTTCCCTGCCCCATAAGCCCTCCACTCGAACTATCATGCCATCCCCGCCCACCTTCCAATGACTCACAACAAAGGGGCTGGTTTCCCGAATCAAAACAGCGGCTCCACCTTTCAACCTATGAGTGTAACCAACATACACTACATACCCCGCTATTACCAACTCACTCCCCATTTAAAATTGTGCTCCTGCACACAAGCTACATCAACCTGATATCTACCCAAAACCCTGCCTAACCAATCTCTCTTCCTCATGGTGCTCAAACCATTAACATTTACTGTTAAACACCTAAAATTGACATAGTAGTGGGCTTTACCTTAGACACTCTCACCCCTTTGTGACTCACTCTCGATTCCCCACCTGGGACACTTCCAACATTCTTCATAGGCCTTTTCCCTTTAGGCCCACCAGCACCCTTGTTTGCCACAGCCACCCACGACTTTTTGCCAGACCTTTGGGCTGGCGTTAGCACGACCTCAGGATCTGATGTAACAGCTGTGTTTTCTTGTACCAGAATCCACCTGCATATTGGAAGCTTGTATCTCAACCTTGTGTACATCCACTGTAACTAATTGTTTATGTATGAACTCTTCACACACCACCCCAACACTCGCCTCCACACACTCCTCAGCCACAGGCTCGTAGGTCAGACCCAAGGCCCTATCAACACTCACCTCCATCATACTCAGGAGGTCCTCCATCACTGACAGTATGGGATCCCCGTCGTCGCCATCCACCCCCTCATTGTCACCACTGCCGCCCACAGTGTCCCACTCATCCGCAGGAGAACTGTCGGGAAGTGTGCCACAGGCCGACACTTGCAAGTCTTCCTGCTCACCCACCCTACCTCACTCTGCATCCATGTCTGCCTTCTTAGGACTACATGCATCTTGTTGCATCGTCCGTTGCTGCTTTCCTCGCCGGTCATTGTCTCCTCTTGCTACATTGGGCTGCCATATGCTCATATCCCCCACATAAACAACAAGTACGTCGTTGACCAGCATACATGACAAAAACTTGCGTACAAAATTCTTCTAATATCACATATGAGGGGATGGGGTGTTTGAGGGACATTTTCAATACATATGACTCATCTGGCAGCCCCGCGTACGGGTCCCCGGCCCAACGGTCTAACATTGTCGTATGAATTGACCTATATTTGTCAAAAGCTGCCCTCATATCTAGATTGTCTGCCTCAAACGGTGCATTTCTGATCTTAATCTAAGTATACCATCGTGAGACATCACGAAGTTGCACCGTTACACCAGGGTTGACTATCATGCTGATGTCCTGATACTTCTCAACCACTTGTTCATAAACACTGGTTGCGCCGAAGTTTACGAAGATATGCGTAAGGCCATTCATAGCCACTCCAGACAATGCTTCATTCTCAATACCATACGTATTTCGTAATATATCCGGCAGAAGAACGGCAATATTCTCCCCAGTCACAGCTCCTTGAAGCAGCTCCACACAAACTGTGTTGATTCTCCTTCTACCTCCCAGCGCCATTTTGCAAACCCAAGCTTTTGCCAGACGCCATCAGGGGAGAGACAGCACACGTCCGCTTACCACCAGGGTTAAGCGATAAATGAACTTTTTTAAATTATGCCATATGCAACTGTTGTCTCCGATCTAGTCAGGGTGAGCTGAAAAAGAAAACACTTTCACCATCACTCACTGCATCACTATCTTGCGAGAGGCGTGCTGCTACTGCAGTTGAAATGTCCTTCCAAACCTGCAATATCTCCACCCCCTCCTTCAGAGTGCAGGCACTGTACTTCCCGCCTCCAGGACTCAAATCCGGTTAATCGGTTTCCCTGAATCCCAGGTTAGTTTGTGGCTAATTGGTTACGTGTACCAGTGTAGCAACTGGCCTTCCCTACTCAAGGATTCTCCACCACTATCTGTTCAACATGCACAGGCTACATTGTGAAAATTGCTCCACGTGGCTCAGGAATATGATAAAGACACAATGAAAATACTGTGTCACACGGACTTGTATTGTAAAAGATTTAATGTATCATAGAAGAGGAGGCAGAAAAGACGTTTCGAATGAAATTTACTGTGTGAATTTTCATTGAATAAAAAAGGCGTGCTAGTATAACTGCATAATCCAGTCTGCTCATTGTCTTTGCCTGCCTTCCACTCATTTCTTTAAGCATTTAATTGGCTAATATACAATGACGTTCGCAAATGTCATAATTTCCCAGCCTCAATTTGACGTAGTGTTATGACTTCTGAGACGAGACTTTTGAGATTAATTCACAGCAGCTGGTGCGTGGTCCCAGCTGTAGAGATGTGTAAGTAGCTAGAGTTGGTCGTCTGTTGTAGCTTCAACCCTATCAGCAGGCTGCTGGTGTGTGTGTCAAGAGAGTGCTGAGCTGCTCACCCAGCGAGGGGAAAGGAAGGGTCCATTAGTGTTGGTGTTTTTAACCACGTTGGGAATAAATAATCGGCATCATCCTCTGTTATTGTATATTCTTGCTGACAGACTGATGTTGTCAGTAACAATATACATACACAAATAATTTATGTTTGAGTGCATGTAAGAGTTACTGAACACTCGTATTCCTAAGTCTTGCTATTGCTTTAGTAGGAACTTGAGGGAGGCTCTAGTATTGTCCCACGAATTGTTACACCATATAGCTTAGGCTGGTTGTAGGATTTTCATATACATTTACAGATTGTACCTACACTTCACATTAACTGCACTGACATCCCAGGGATTATTATTGGTTAAGGTTCCAGGAACTTTTCTGTAAAAGAAAATATCTATTTTAGTCACCTCTTTACATGTTAACTATACAGTACTTTTTATCGTTATTCTATAGTGTACTCTTTCTACTTATAAAAACAGTTTGCTGTTAAAACGAGTTACATCGGCAGCAGCCTTATACATCTCATACTGACATTGTCTCTTGATAGCATCATTTTCCCTTGTGCTTGATTTAATTAACCATCTAGGTCTATGTAAGTACACTCTGACGTTAGCACAACGACGAAATCGCTTAACGACGCATTTCTTAGAACGTATCCCCGTTGTTAAGCGACGCATGACTGTATTCACTCACAGCATAATTCTATATATAGTTCTAAGTAACAATACGTTTTTTCTTAAGAGAAGGATAATGATTTAATATTCCACATTTTCCTCCCTAGATATTGTAATAGACATGTAGGCATATTATTAGAATTACGTTTTAAACTAGGTGTAATGCGGTCGCTATGCGATCCAATAACGGTAACTCGAATTCCATAATTCCAGTTCCCAGCGTCTCATGTACACGACTGAAATTGTGCAGTAAGCCATAAGTTAATTATGCAGATTAGTTTAGCTTTGAAGATCTCACGGGAAGTAGACTGGCATCCAAAAATCATCATAAAGAAAGTAATATCCAAATTTCGTCAATAAAAATTGTAAATTGAGAATTTACACAGCACAAATATAACCCAAACTTTTCAAAGAAAGAATGAAAGATCAATATTTTAAAGCACACAAGCATTTTGAAGCCTCTCAGATATTGCATTATTAGTTTATCAGCTTGAAAGGTTTGAGATAATGAGATTCAACACTCAGAAATTATCGCTTCAAAGCAGTATCTTAATTTCTCATTTTCCAGAGAAGCAAACTGGGACCTACACTGCGCAAAATCTAAAATAAATCCACTTTTCTCCAAGAGAAAATAAGTAAAACAATTAAATAACTTATATGTAAGTTTACTATAGTTAATGTGAGGGAAAAGCTGATAATAAGTGGGGTTATGGTTATTCAGACACCCAGGAACCATTAGCGTGTTACTGCCCGCACTACCATCTAGCGGGCTGAGGCTAAACTTCAGTTCCTTGGCTCTGATTTGCTTTAATTTCTACTCCTGGTAGTATTAACCTTACCTGGGGTGGGGTGAAGTTTGGAGAATCACTTCACCTCCACTCTTCTCCTGGTCAGGTAAGGTCATCTACCAGGAGTATTTCTGTTCATTGTTTCTGATTTTCCTAGTTACCAGTAATGACATTGAAGTTGAATACCACACTTTGTGTTTCTTCAATGTTATACTTATCTAACTCTTTTGTAACCAGTGTTATTTTCTTTATTGTCAGCTCTGCTGCTGGCCTGGTCAACCAGGGTAGACGCTAGTTAATTGGAGCAAGATCCCTGTCTACAGGACGTAGTGGGTTATTACGACTCCTCACCTCTGTAATCTGAATTGTGGCGCTACGACCAAGTATTCACAGGATTTTCAGAACTTTGGACCAACACCTCCACCCAGGATAACCAACACCATTTCCTCAAAACATCAGAGGACCATCCTGAACATAAGGTACTCCTGTCCCAACATTCTACTTCAACTACAGCGGCCATTTTTTATTTTTATTAATTTTTAATTCAAATCCTTAGAAAATTATCTTCATTATTATTCCTCGAGTCTTTCATTTATTTTTTCTATTCTTCTGTTCAGGCGGAAGGCGTTACCCTGACATTAACAATATACAAATTTTTAACAATGGTTATAGGCACATAGAATAAAAAGTTGATTTAACCTAAACTTACTAAAAATAATAAAACAAGTGTCGCTTATTTCTGATATGAGTCTTCAAGTATTTCATGGAAATCAATTTGATTAACAATACTGCCACATGTTATACAAAACCTAACGTCAAGAGACCGATTCCCTAGGAGGGAAACAAACAATTAATGAAGGTTTAAAGTTGACCAGGAGATGCATCTTCCTGTACCAGGAGAAGCGTCTTCCCGTACCAGGAGAAGCGTCTTCCCGTACCAGGAGAAGCGTCTTCCCGTACCAGGAGAAGCGTCTTCCCATGCCAGGAGAAGCGTCTTCCAGTGCCAGGAGAAGCGTCTTCCAGTGCCAGGAGAAGCGTCTTCCAGTGCCAGGAGAAGCGTCTTCCAGTGCCAGGAGAAGCGTCTTCCAGTGCCAGGAAGCGTCTTCCAGTGCCAGGAGAAGCGTCTTCCAGTGCCAGGAGAAGCGTCTTCCAGTGCCAGGAGAAGCGTCTTCCAGTGCCAGGAGAAGCGTCTTCCAGTGCCAGGAGAAGCGTCTTCCAGTGCCAGGAGAAGCGTCTTCCAGTGCCAGGAGAAGCGTCTTCCAGTGCCAGGAGAAGCGTCTTCCAGTGCCAGGAGAAGCGTCTTCCAGTGCCAGGAGAAGCGTCTTCCAGTGCCAGGAGAAGCGTCTTCCAGTGCCAGGAGAAGCGTCTTCCAGTGCCAGGAGAAGCGTCTTCCAGTGCCAGGAGATGCGTCTTCCAGTGCCAGGAGATGCGTCTTCCAGTGCCAGGAGATGCGTCTTCCAGTGCCAGGAGATGCGTCTTCCAGTGCCAGGAGATGCGTCTTCCAGTGCCAGGAGATGCGTCTTCCAGTGCCAGGCATTTTAAGATTTAAAGTTATCCGAACCATCCATGATTCTGAGAATGGTCGCAACAACTTCGCTCATCGGCCACTTCAATATACCAATAATTCCAAGAATTTTTATCCTCATTATCTCAGTGTTGAAAATTTGAAGCAGTGGATAAGATGTTCTCTAGTCATGAACAAAATAAAACAGAAAAAATATGAGAATGGAAAAGAAATAATCAATTAATCTCGTAAAAGTATCCCTTCGGGGATTCCTTATAATTGCCCTATTTATTATACTTATAGAGTTTAAAGTCTTTTCCTCTTGTGTATGTTTAATAATAACAGTAATTTATCAAGCCTAGAGGAGAATCTGAAGAGTAGTTGCCAAGGAACTAAAGTGATGGTGGTGATGGAAATTGTGGTGATGGTGAAGACCGAGGGGTGGTGGGGGTGGTGGTGAAGGGTATGGTAGTGGTGGTGTTAGTTGAGGCAGTGGTGATAGTGGAGGCAGTGGTGATAGTGGAGGCAGTGGTGATAGTGGAGGCAGTGATTATGTTGTTGCTTCTGCTATTGCTGCTGTTTTCATTGTTTTTGTTTTGGTAGACATTAAGGGTGTAGTGGCAAGCATATGGATGGTATAAACTGTTGCAATGGACACGAGCAAGTGGTTCAGAAGACACTAGGACATACAATAATTAATATATCCCAGTGTTTGCTCGTGTCTTTTAACACCTGCAGTTGGATGGGTGACCGACAGAGGGATGATGTAATGCGGAACCAGAAAATGTGCTGTGGTAGTGGTTAATGGACCGGGGAGTGATAAGCTTGGAAGGTGGTGGCAGCCACTCTGGGAACGCCTCCTTGATGCCCAGCAAAGTGCGTGGAAAGAGCAGATAAGAGTGACTGGATCCTCTCATGATGTTGAAAGGCTGTTGTTTCAAGGAATTGGAATCACCCTCTTAGATGGAACATATTTACTGATCTTTCCTCAGGCACTGTATATCTTTCTGGTTTAGTTCTTACCTATTAATATAAGAAAACAGTTTATAATTTAAATAACATGAATCCCTTGCATCTCTCTTCATTTTGGGTTCACTACTCATTCTATTATCTATAGCATGGTTTTCCCCATTTTGATCATGTATATACCTTCTCGTTTTAATAGTGGTGTAATGTGATGCATATTTCTGTTGGAAATCTTCGGTTTATATACATATATGCTATTGTATTTGCTATTTCTAAAAGTATTTGGAAGATTTCTGAACGCTTTTAGTTTCTGGTTTCAGGAGGTTGAACCTTTATTTCTACTGAGATCATCACGTGACATCATTACTCATCAGCATTAAATAAACTTATTTTCCCTCACATCATGTGACTCCCTCATCAGTATTCTTCAACATCTTTATTGTTACCCACATCATCCTCATCATAACTCAGTACATCATCTAACACACTTACCATCACTCACCTCACCACCGCTCACATCAGGTGAGTCACTTCACCACTCATCACAGCATAATCAACTGACTGCCTCACCACCATCAGTCACCACACAACATAGTGCTGACTGCCTCACCACCCCTCACAGCATCGTCAGATGTCTGCCTCATTATCACAAGCCTCTCATCCGAATTAAAATATACGGTTGTCAGCTGCGTGAGAGGAGAGTGGCTAATCCAATCAGGATTTCGCCTTAATCATCTCCCAAGAGCAGGTACGGTGGCTCTACATTAGTTTTTATTAGTTTTTTAAGCTAAAGTATATAGTTATGCATCTGAAGAATAATTTTCGTCTAAGAGCAAATGTATGGCAATTGAATAAAATTTAATGCAAAGCTGATTTGAATGGCTGAAAAAAATATAGGAAATTTAAGCGAAGATTATAAAGTGCAGGAAGTTATAGTATTTTGCGCGCGGACGGACACACACACACACTATATATATATATATATATATATATATATATATATATATATATATATATATATATATATATATATATATATATATATATATATATATACACACAGCACATCTGAGGTGTACATGAACCATATGCTGCAGCATATGGGCACCTGGTTGATATACACCTGATGAATAGCATTTCGACATGTAAATAAGGAATGATTCACGACAATGTACAGTGTGCGTCAGACGCACTGGAGTAAGCAGCACCAGTATGGAGCTCCCACCAGGTCCACCACATCAAGTAATTGGAGAAAGTGCAAAAGTTTGCAACAAGACTAGTCTCGGAGCTATGAAGAGGTTAAGGAAACTTGACCTGATGACACTGGAGGATGGGGTGAACGGGGACAATGTTTCCGAGATGGGATACAGGGAGAAGAGGGCATAAGAGAAAGCTGGAAACTCAGATGAGTCATAAGAATGTGAGGAAACATTTCTTTAGCCTTAGAGTTGTCAGGAAGAGTTACAATCTGAAGAGAGAAGTGGCATCTATACATAACTTTAAGAAGAGGTACGACAACGAACTTGATTCCGTGGACCTAGTATGGACCAACGAAGAGGCGGGGCCAGGAGCTGACACAACCACTGTAACCACATATAGGCGGGAAAGGGGTGACTATGCCATTTCATATTGGAAAAGTGGCAAGGCAATTACTTGTGTTAATCATAGAACTAAATGAACTAGTCGTTTAGCATCTGGCTTCTGCTCTTACTATCCCATTCCTTTGCGTCTACCACCTTTACGAATATTGACTCGGTACCTTCATTGTCAAGAGATCTTACTCCTGCAGTCGCTGAACAGACATCAGGATTCTGTTGACTTTAGATTGCTCCCTCTATTGAATGTACATGCCAGCCCGTATGAATTTAGTGAGGGTATATCGTGAGTGAGTGGTTCAGTCAGATGGTGAAAGTCATAGGCAACATCTCGCTATTGTCCTATCACTATACCCTTGCATGTCACCATTATTTATTATCATGCTGAGAGACAGAAAGAGAGGGAGAGAGAAAGGGAGAGGGGAGAGAGAGAATCGCCTAGGTTCGGTCCTTACTCAGGCATGGAAGCAAATACAGAAACGGCAATAAAACGGCAAAATGCCTTCAGCCAGAGAGGAACTGAGGCAATTATTTGAGGTTGTATTTTTGGAGTAAGTGAATTTGCATACAAAGTGTACATCAATGACTCTCCTTCTCTCAAGCCAGCAGGTGTGGGTGTCCCCAGACGACTTACTATTAATTTCTTCAAACAATTAAACTTTTCCATTGAAGCAGAGAGGAAATGTTCAACATTATAGTGTACAAAACTCTGCTTAAACCCTCAACAGATCTTATACAAAATTATATATGTTATGCTTCTTTGTATTGCAGCAGATCTAATAAGCGATCATTTGCTGGTGTTAAATGTTTTATGCTTGTTACAGTTCGAATCCCAATCTATTCAGTTTATTCATGGACAGCAGTTCATTATGACTCGAATTGGGTAAGAGAAAAGATGTACCATGAAAACGTCAGTAGCACTGGGAAGGGACTGGAAGGTCACAGTTTGTGACCTTACGGTCCCTTCCCACTGCCACTGAAATGGACTTGTCAAAAATATAGTCTTATTCGAATCTCAGTTCATTCTTGTTTATATATTGACAGTCATTCATTACTTATTTTGAGTTTATGAACTATCTGGTTTTGAGAGCGATGAGATGTACCCGAAATCTGCTTTTCTGTGAGAGGAGATAATATAAGAACATAAGAACATAAGAAAGAAGGAACACTGCAGCAGGCCTACTGGCCCATGCGAGGCAGGTCCAAATCTCCAACGGCTTAAGCCAATGCCCCTACCCAGCCAGGTCAGGTTACATTCACTTAAGGAAGGAGCACTGCATCTGACCTAGTAGCACAAGCTAGTCAGGACCAATTCACACCCAACCGCACCTACTCATATAATTGTCCAGCCGACCACCTGGTCAGGTCACTTCCACTTAAGGAATTAGTACAGGTCAGGTTACATTCACTTAAGGAAGGAGCACTGCATCTGACCTACTACAAGCTAGTCAGATCCAAACTCACACCCATCCACACCCACCCATGTATTTATCTAACCTATTTTTAAAACTACACAACGTCTTAGCATCTATGACGGTACTCGGGAGTTTGTTCCACTCATCCACAACTCTATTACCAAACCAGTGCTTTCCTATATCCTTCCTGAATCTGAACTTTTCCAACTTGAAACCATTGCTGCGAGTCC
>WNWK01012321.1:0-60114 GCA_009830355.1 Cherax destructor | reverse complement strand
AGAACCTTGTTAGGTTAAGTTATGTACCTTTAGGACCTTGTTAGGTTAAGTTATGTACACTTGAGGACCTTGTTAGGTTAGGTTATGTACACTTTAGAACCTTGTTAGGTTAGGTTATGTACACTTTAGGACCTTGTTAGGTTAAGTTATGTACAATTTAGGACCTTGTTAGGTTAGGTTATATACACTTGAGGACCTTGTTAGGTTAGGTTATGTACACTTTAGGACCTTGTTAGGTTAAGTTATGTACACTTGAGGACCTTGTTAGGTTAGGTTATGTACACTTGAGGACCTTGTTAGGTTAGGTTATATACACTTGAGGACCTTGTTAGGTTAGGTTATGTACACTTTAGGACCTTGTTAGGTTAAGTTATGTACACTTGAGGACCTTGTTAGGTTAGGTTATGTACACTTTAGAACCTTGTTAGGTTAGGTTATGTACACTTTAGGACCTTGTTAGGTTAAGTTATGTACAATTTAGGACCTTGTTAGGTTAGGTTATGTACACTTGAGGACCTTGTTAGGTTAGGTTATGTACACTTGAGGACCTTGTTAGGTTAGATTATGTACACTTGAGGATCTTGTTAGGTTATGTACACTTGAGGATCTTGTTAAGTTATATTATGTACACTTGAGGATCTTGTTAGGTTAAGTTTTGTACACTTGAGGACCTTGTTAGGTTAGGTTATGTACACTTTAGGATCTTGTTAGGTTAGGTTATGTACACTTTAGGACCTTGTTAGGTTAGTTTATGTACACTTAAGCACCTTGTTAGGTTAGGTTATGTACACTTTAGGACCTTGTTAGGTACACTTGAGGATCTTGTTAGGTTAGGTTATGTACACTTGAGGATCTTGTTAGGTTAGGTTATGTACTTGAGGATCTTGTGGGGTTAGGTTATGTACACTTGAGGATCTCGTTAGGTTAAGTTATGTACACTTGAGGATCTTGTTAGGTTAGGTTATGTACACTTGAAGATCTTGTTAGGTTAGGTTATGTACACTTGAGGATCTTGTTAAGTTAGGTTATGCACACTTGAGGATCTTGTTAGGTTAGGTTATGTACACTTGTGGATCTTGTTAGGTTAGGTTATGTACACATGAGGACCTTGTTAGGTTAGGTTATGTACACTTGAAGACCTTGTTAGGTTATGTTATGTACACTTTAAGACCTTGTTATGTACACTTGAAGATCTTGTTAGGTTAGGTTATGTACACTTGAGGATCTTGTTAGGTTAGGTTATGTACACTTTAGGACCTTGTTAGGTTAGTTTATGTACACTTAAGCACCTTGTTAGGTTAGGTTATGTACACTTTAGGACCTTGTTATGTACACTTGAGGAACTTGTTAGGTTAGGTTATGTACACCTGAGGATCTTGTTAGGTTAGGTTATGTACACTTGAGGATCTTGTGGTGTTAGGTTATGTACACTTGAGGATCTTGTTAGGTTAGGTTATGTACACTTGAGGATCTTGTTAGGTTAGGTTATGTAACTTGAGGATCTTGTTAGGTTAGGTTATGTACACTTGAGGACCTTGTGGTGTTAGGTTATGTACACTTGGGGATCTTGTTATGTTAGGTTATGTACACTTGAGGATCTTGTTATGTTAGGTTAAGTACACTTGAGGATCTTGTTAGGTTAGGTTATGTACACTTGAGGATCTTGTTAGGTTAGGTTATGTACACTTGAGGATCTTGTTATGTTAGGTTATGTACACTTGAGGATCTTGTTAGGTTAGGTTATGTACACTTGAGGATCTTGTTAGGTTAGGTTATGTACACTTGAGGATCTTGTTATGTTAGGTTATGTACACTTGAGGATCTTGTTATGTTTGGTTATGTACACTTGAGGATCTTGTTATGTTAGGTTATGTACACTTGAGGATCTTGTTAGGTTAGGTTATGTACACTTGAGGATCTTGTTAGGTTAGGTTATGTACACTTGAGGATCTTGTTAGGTTAGGTTATGTACACTTGAGGACTTTGTGGTGTTAGGTTATGTACACTTGAGGATCTTGTTAGGTTAGGTTAAGTACACTTGAGGATCTTGTTAGGTTAGGTTATGTACACTTGAGGATCTTGTTAGGTTAGGTTATGTACACTTGAGGATCTTGTTATGTTAGGTTATGTACACTTGAGGATCTTGTTATGTTAGGTTATGTACACTTTAGGACCTTGTTAGGTTAGGTTATGTACACTTGAGGACCTTGTGGTGTTAGGTTATGTACACTTGAGGATCTTGTTATGTTAGGTTAAGTACACTTGAGGATCTTGTTAGGTTAGGTTATGTACACTTGAGGATCTTGTTATGTTAGGTTATGTACACTTGAGGATCTTGTTATGTTAGGTTATGTACACTTTAGGACCTTGTTATGTTAGGTTATGTACACTTGAGGATCTTGTTAGGTTAGGTTAAGTACACTTGAGGATCTTGTTAGGTTAGGTTATGTACACTTGAGGATCTTGTTAGGTTAGGTTAAGTACACTTGAGGATCTTGTTAGGTTAGGTTATGTACACTTGAGGATCTTGTTATGTTAGGTTATGTACACTTGAGGATCTTGTTATGTTAGGTTATGTACACTTGAGGATCTTGTTATGTTAAGTTATGTACACTTGAGGATCTTGTTATGTTAGGTTATGTACACTGAGGATCTTGTTATGTTAGGTTATGTACACTTGAGGACCTTGTGGTGTTAGGTTATGTACACTTGAGGATCTTGTTATGTTAGGTTATGTACACTTGAGGATCTTGTTATGTTAGGTTATGTACACTTGAGGACCTTGTGGTGTTAGGTTATGTACACTTGAGGATCTTGTTATGTTAGGTTATGTACACTTGAGGATCTTGTTATGTTAGGTTATGTACACTTGAGGACCTTGTGGTGTTAGGTTATGTACACTTGATGATCTTGTTATGTTAGGTTATGTACTCTTGAGGATCTTGTTATGTTAGGTTATGTACACTTGAGGACCTTGTGGTGTTAGGTTATGTACACTTGAGGATCTTGTTATGTTAGGTTATGTACACTTGAGGATCTTGTTAGAGCCACTGGTGACTTCTTCAGTTCCAATACACAGATAAGTAACAAAGTGACATCACTGTGACTGGAACAATACACAAATAGAGTCGACGTCAGAGACGAGCTGACGACGACGTTTCGATCCAACTTTAGACTATTAAGTAAAACAGAGTCGTTCAGAGTCGTTCAGAGTCGTTCTTGGGTTTTTGGAAGTAGGGCAAAACGTCTCTGACAAGCACAGGAGTGAACACAATACCATGTGGGGGATGTTACAAAATATATGTGGGGGAAACAGTGAGATCTCTGGATATTACTTTCCAGGAACACAAGAACGAGAATGTCCAACACAGGAACGATACTGGACGCCTCACGAGTCTCAAAAAAGTTCGATTAATCATTAAGGGGAAAGATTTATGAGGGTGAGTGTACGGAGGCTGCCATTGGCTCCTCTCACTAACACTGTCCAACAAAAATATGGAAGTTACACTATATTCAAATTGTTGATCAAGAGAATATTGCCCATTCTGGAGACTCCTGTATCAAACCCAACCCATCTGACCTCAGTTGTACTACTACTGCTACTACTACTACTACTACTACTACTACTACTACTACTACTACTACTACTCTACTGAGCTGCTGCTCTCTCTGCTGCTCTACTACTGCTCTGCACTACACGCACTGCTGCTGCGCTGCTCGCTGCTGCTGCTGCTGCTGCTGCGCTGCTGCTGCTGCCGCTGCTGCTGCTGCTGCTGCTGCTGCTAGCTGCTGCTGCTGCTGCACTAGCTAGCGCTGCTGCTGCTGCAGCAGCCAGCTACTGCTGCTGCTGCTGCTGCTGCTGCTAGCTGCTGCTGCTGCTGCTACAGCTAGCTAGCTGCTGCTGCTGCTACTAGCAGCAGCTGCTGCTGCTGCTACTAGCGCTGCTACTGCTGCTGCTGCTGCTGCTGCTCTGCTCTGCTGCTGCTGCTGCTGCTGCTGCTGCTGCTGCTGCTGCTGCTGCTGCTGCTCAGCAGCTGCTGCTGCTGCTAGCTAGCATGCTGCTGCTGCAGCAGCTAGCTAGCTGCATGCTGCTGCTGCTGCTGCAGCAGCGCTGCTGCTGCTGCTGCTGCTGCTGCTGCTGCTGCTCTGCTGCTAGCTAGCTGCTGCTGCTGCTCTACACTGCTGCTGCTGCTCTACTGCTGCTAGCTCTGCTGCTACTGCTGCTACTACCGTCTACTTACTCTGCTACATGCTGCTCTCTAATCTGCTACTCACTGTCTAGCTAGCTACTATTGCTACTAATGCTACTACTGCTACTGCTTAGCTACTCTGCTCTATCTGCTGCTACTACTGATGTTACTACTACTGCTACAACTGCTACTGCTGCTGCTCTGCTGCTGCTGCTGCTGCTGCTGCTGCTTTCTGCTGCTGCTGCTATTCTACTACTACTGCTGTTCTGCTGCTGCTGCTATTGCTACTCTGCTACACTGCTAGCTGCTGCTACTGCTGCTACTGCTGCTCTCTACTGCTTTACTGCTGCTGCTGCTGTTGCTACTGCTGCTACTGCTACTGCTACTGACTGCTATTACTGCTACTGCTGCTACTACTACTACTCTTCTACTATTACTGCTGCTATTACTACTACTACTGCTCTACTACTACTCTGCTCTACTACTCTACTGCTACTACTACTGATGTTACTACTGCTGATGTTACTACTCTACTCTGCTACTCTACTGCTACTGCTACTACTACTGCTCTACTGCTACTAGCTACTGCTGCTGCTGCTGCTGCTGCTGCTGCTGCTGCTGCTCTGCTGTTACTGCTACTGCTGCTGCTGCTACTGCTACTGCTTTACTGCTACTGCTGCTGCTGCTACTGCTCTTGCTGCTCTGCTGCTGCTTTCTGACTACTGCTGCTGCTACTACTACTGCTACTACTACTACTGCTATTACTACTACTACTGTTACTACTACTACTCTTACTACTACTACTACTACCATCACCACTATTACTACTACAACTACTGTTGCTATTACTACTTCTACTGCTGATACTACTACTATTACTACTGTACTACTGCTAATTCCTCTACTGCTAATACTACTTACTACTACTCTCTCCTAGCTTACCACCTAACTCCTGCAACTATATATACAGTATATATATATACATTGGTTCCTAATCATTTTTATAATAGTCTAATAGTTAATAGTCTAATAGCCCTAATAAACGCCCTCAACTCAACATAAGATCACTCAGCTCAACAAATACCTAACTCATCTGCTCTAACATGTTTCTTGCATATCATATACATCCTCTCCAGTGTATATGTCTAAATCTTCATATATGTCTCTAATGTATATAGTGCATGTTTATAAATATTTAGTCCCCTCATACATCCAATTTTCACTAATATAGATCCTTTAAATATCTAGTATATATATATATATATATATATATATATATATATATATATATATATATATATATATATAATTGATATCACTATGTAAATAGTGAACTTCTAGGTACTTTCGTGGCTTCTCACATTATCAAGGACCTGTAGAAATAATGGAAAAGTAGAAGGCTTATAAGGCTGAGATATCACCTCACATACAATATTACAACCATCCCAGTATGTGTCCCAGCATGATGTGTGCCAGTGTGTGTCCCAGTATGATGTGTCCCAGTATGTGTCCCAGTATGATGTGTCCCAGTATGATGTGTCCCAGTATGATGTGTCCCAGTGTGTGTCCCAGTATGGTGTGTCCCAGTATGTGTCCCAGTGTGTGTCCCAGTATGATGTGTCCCAGTATGTGTCCCAGGATGATGTGTCCCAGTGTGTGTTACAGTATGTGTCCCAGAATGATGTGTCCCAGTGTGTGTCCCAGTATGATGTGTCCCAGTATGTGTCCCAGGATGAAGTCCCAGTGTGTGTCCCAGTATGATGTGTACCAGTGTGTGTCCCAGTATGTGTCCCAGGATGATGTGTCCCAGTGTGTGTCACAATATGTGTCCCAGGATGTGTCCCAGTATGTGTCCCAGGGTGATGTGTCTCAGTATGTGTCCCAGTATGATGTGTCTCAGTATGATGTGTCACAGTATATGTCCTAGTATGATGTGTCCCAATATGTGTCCTAGTATGTGTCCCAATATGTGTACAAATATGTGTCCTAGTATGTGTCCCAGTATGTGTCCCAATATATGTCCATAGTATGTGTCCCAATATGATGTGTCCCATTATGATGTGTCCCAGTATGATGTGTCACAGTATTATGTGTCCCAGTATGATGTATCCCAGCATGATGTGTCCCAGTATGATGTGTCCCAGTATGATATGTCCCAGTACGTGTCCCAGTATGATGCGTCACATTATGTCCCAGTATGATGTGTCACAGTATGTGTCCCAGTATATGTCCTTGTATGATGTGTCCCAATATGTGTCCTAGTATGTGTCCCAGTATGTGTCCCAATATGTCCTAGTATGTGTCCCAATATGATGTGTCCCAATATGTGTCCCAGTATGATGCATCCCAGCATGATGTGTCCCAGTATGATGCGTCCCAGTATGATGTATCCCAGTATGATGTGTCCCAGTATGTGTCCCAGTATGATGCGTCCCAGTATGATGTATCCCAGTAGATGTGTCCCAGGATAATGTGTCCCAGGATGATGTGTCCCAGTATGATACATCCCAGTATGATACATCCCAGTATGAGCATCCCAGTCCCGTCATACTGCCAGACTAATACTGGGACACTAATACTGGGACACTTATTCTGGGACACTAATACTGGGACACTTATTCTGGGACACTAATACTGGGACGGGTGTAATACTGTACGAGAGGTGACATCTCAGCCTTATAAGCCTTCTACTGTTCCATTATTTCTACAGGTCCTTGATAATGTGAGAAGCCACGAAAGCTCTTGGAAGTACAAGATTTTCCACAGTGGTTGCGTGTGTGTTATATATATATATATATATATATATATATATATATATATATATATATATATATATATATATATATATATATATATATATATATATATATATATATATATATATATATATATATATAATATATATATATATATATATATATATATATACGTATATATATATCTTTGTTTCTAATATGGTTTTGTTAATAGATCTAAATCTAATTCAAATATGTTTAAAATAAATATATAAATTCCATATTGGATTCAAAGATTCTATTTCTCTATTTCGATAGATCTTAAGAGTCTATCGTTGATGTCTCTTCCTTTTCTCTGTCTGTCTATTAATAGATTTTAAAATCTATTTTTTTTGTGTGTGTTTTTTGATAGATAATAGATAGTTCTCCTTGTCTATTTGGATGTTCTATTGGGCTTGTTCTATTATCTATCTCTCTATTGCAGCCTAAAGGGGCGAATCTATCGGAGGTGAGTTTTCTCTTTCTGTCTATCTGAATGTCTATCATAGCGGCTATGTGGTAGATATATGCTATATCCTGGTAGATATGTGGTATATCCTATATCCTCTCTGTCTGTCTGTCTGTCTGTCTGTCTGTCTGTCTGTCTGTCTGTCTTCTCTCTCTCTCTCTCTCTCTCTCTCTCTCTCTCTCTCTCTCTCTCTCTCTCTCTCTCTCTCTCTATCTATCTATCTATCTGTCTCTCTCTGTCTCTTTCTCTCTCTCTCTATCTGTCTCTCTCTGTCTCTCTTCTCACACTGTCTATCTGTCTGTCTGTCTGTCTGTCTGTCTGTCTGTCTCTCTCTCTCTCTCTCTCTCTCTCTCTCTCTTCTCTCTCTTCTCTCTCTATCTATCTATCTTCTCTCTTCTCTCTCTCTCTCTCTCTCTCTCTCTCTTCTATCTATCTATCTATCTATCTATCTCTCTCTGTCTCTCTCTCTCTCTCTCTCTCTCTCTCTCTCTGTCTCTCTTCTCACACTGTCTATCTGTCTGTCTCTGTCAATCTATTTTTCTATCTATCTACCACACGAGGGTTGGTTTATATGGGTTTAAAGTCTATCTACTACACGAGGGTTGGTTTATGTGGTTTCAAAGTCTATCTACCACACGAGGGTTGGTTTATATGGGTTTAAAATCTATCTACCATACGAGGGTTGGTTTATGTGGGTTTGAAGTCTACCACACGAGGGTTGGTTTAAGAGGGTTTAAAGTATCTATTACACGATGGTTGGTTTAAGAGGGTTTAAAGTCTATCTACTAACCCGTCCCTTTCTCACATTTAATAATCCTTTTCTAGATACCCTAGACTATCCTAGATAACCTTGAGTATCCTAGATAACATAGACTATCCTAGATAACCTAGACTATCTTAGATATCCTAGACTATCCTAGATAACCTAGACTATCCTAGATAACCTAGACTATCCTAGATAACCTAGACTATCCTAGATAACCTAGACTATCCTAGATAACCTAGACTATCTTAGATATCCTAGACTGTCCTAGATAACCTAGACTATCCTAGATAACCTAGACAATCCTAGATAACCTAGAAAATCCTAGATAACCTAGACTATCTTAGTTAACCTAGACTATCTTAGTTAACCTAGACTATCCTAGATAACCCATCCTAGATAACCCATCCTAGATAACCCATCCTAGATAACCTAGACTATATAACCAAGACTATCCTAGATAACCTATCCTAGATAACCAAGACAATCCTAGATAACCCATTGAAGACAACTTATCCTAGATAGCTTATCCTGGATAAGCTATCCTAGATAATCTATCCTCTCCTAGAACTGAGCTAGTATAATCCAGGCTGGGTCTGAATAGGCACAACAATTACACTCTAGAGTCCTAGAGAGCTATTCTAGATATCCTAGACTATTCTAGAACTAACTTAGTATAATCCAGGCCGGCTGTCTATATCTAGGATAGTCCTAGAGGGCTATCCTAGATATCCCTGCTCTCTTAGCCATCCTAGTTGCTACATTATCCTCGCTATTCTAGTTTCTAGAGCCTTCTAGAGAGCGCATGAGCATGTTGCATTAATTTGTAGTCTGGGACCAAATTCTAGAAACAAGGATATATCCTAGGATATATTTATAGCCTCTTAATTGTAGGTAATATATCCTTGGATATACTTATAGCCTCTTAATTGTAGGTAATATATCCTGGGATATACTTATACCCTCTTAATTGTAGGTAATATATCCTGGGATATTCTTATACCCTCTTAATTGTAGGTAATATATTCTAGGATATATTTAAAGCCCTGTTAAGTGTAAGGTAATATATTCAAGGATATATTTATAGCCTATTAAGTGTAAGGTAATATATTCTGGGTTATACTTATAGTCTGTTAATGGTTGATAATATATTCTGGGATCTACTTATAGCCTCTTAATTGTAGGTAATATATCCTGGGATATACTTATAGCCTCTTAATTGTAGGTAATATATCCTGGGATATACTTATACCTCTTAATTGTAGGTAATATATTCTGGATATATTATAGCCTGTTAATGTAGGTAATATATTCTAGGATTATATTATAGTCTGTTAATGTATAATATATCTGGGATACTTATAGTCTGTTAATGGTTGATAATATATCCTGGGATCTACTTATAGTCTGTTAATTGTACGAGGAGGAGGTGTTGATTCACCGGGAAATCTCCCGGCCCGGGTCTTTACCAGATGGCGACCCGGCTCCGGCTCCCTGGCGTGGGAGTAGCAGAGACCGAAGTCTCCCATGGGAGGGGGGTACCCCTCAGCGGTGGGACCTACTGGTCCCAGGCCTAGCCATATTCGCCCACAAGCACGTAGGTAGATAGTTGCTAGGCCCCTCTGGTCTGCCACCTTCCCCGCCCCAAGGAGGCTGACGGGAAGGGCAGGCTTGCGAGCCGCAGATGGTAGGAAGCTCCAGCCTTGGCACCTACCCTGCCCTAGAAGGGCTGGGCATGGTGATCGACCGTTAATTGTAGGTCATATATCCTGGGATATATAAATTATATTACAAAACGACAACTTACTTGATAATAATAATAATAATAATAATAATAATAATAATAATAATAATTCTTGATTCGCCGGTACTCTTATTATAATTATTATAATTATTATTATTATTATTATTATTATTATTATTATTATTATTATTATTATTATTATTATTATTATTATTATTATTATAAGAATAATTATTATTATTATTAGTTAATAAAAATATTAAAGTGTGCCTTAAAAAAGAGAGAAAACGGTGAGGTTCAGGTCATAGAAAACGGGGATGTTATTGACCAAGAAATTTATGTATATAAATAAAAACTTTTTATTGTGTATGATGGATGTGCATAGTTTGTTGTGTTAGTGAGCTGTGTTTGTTGTGTTAGTGAGCTGTGTTAGTGAGCTGTGTTTGTTGTTTGTTGAGGTAGTGATATGTTTTGTGTTTGTTATGGTAGTGAGCTGTGTTTGTTGAGGTAGTGAGCTGTGTTTGTTGAGGTAGTGTGCTGTGTTTGTTATGGTTGTGAGCTGTATTTGTTGAGGTAGTGTGCTGTGTTGTGTTTGTTATGGTAGTGAGCTGTGTTTGTTGAGTTAGTGAGCTGTGTTTGTTGAGGTAGTGAGCTCTGTTTGTTGAGGTAGTGAGCTGTGTTTGTTGAGGTAGTGTGATGTGTTTGTTATGGTAGTGAGCTGTGTTTGTTGAGGTAGTGAGCTGTGTTCGTTGTGTTAGTGAGCTTTGTTTGTTGTGTTAGTGAGCTGTGTTTGTTGTGTTAGTGAGCTGTGTTTGTTGTTGTAGTGAGCTGTGTCTGTGTTAGTGAGCTGTGTTTGTTGTGGTAGTGAGCTGTGTTTGTTGTGGTAGTGAGCTGTGTTTGTGGTGTTAGTGAGCTGTGTTTGTTGTTTTAGTGAGCTGTGTTTGTTGTTTTAGTGAGCTGTGTTTGTTGTGTTAGTGAGCTTTGTTTGTTGTGTTTGTGAGCTGTGTTTGTTGTGTTAGTGAGCTGTGTTTGTTGTGTTAGTGAGCTGTGTTTGTTGTGGTAGTGAGCTATGTTTGTTGTGGTAGTGAGCTGTGTTTGTTGTGGTAGTGAGCTGTGTTTGTTGTGTTAGTGAGCTTTGTTTGTTGTGTTAGTGAGCTGTGTTTGTTGAGGTAGTGAGCTATTTTATAGTAGTGAGCTGTGTTTGTTGTGTTAGTAAGCTTTGTTTGTTATGGTACTGAGTTGTGTTTGTTGTGGTAGTGAGCTGTGTTTGTTGTGGAAGTGAGCTGTGTTTGTTGTGGAAGTGAGCTGTGTTTGTTGTGGTAGTGAGCTGTGTTTGTTGAGGTAGTGAGCTGTTTGTTGTGTTTGTTGAGGTAGTGTGCTGTGTTTGTTGTGGTAGTGAGCTGTATTTGTTCTGTTTGTTGAGGTAGTGAGCTGCGTTTGTTGTGTTAGTGAGCTGTGTTTGTTGAGGTAGTGAGCTGTGCTCGTTGTGTTAGTGAGCTGTGTTTGTTGTGTTAGTGAGCTGTGTTTGTGTTAGGGAGCTGTGTTTGTTGTGTTAGTGAGCTGTGTTTGTTGTGTTATTGAGCTGTGTTTGTTGTGTTAATGAGCTGTGTTTGTTGTAGTGAGCTGTGTCTGTGTTAGTGAGCTGTGTTTGTTGTGGTAGTGAGCTGTGTTTGTTGTGGTAGTGAGCTGTGTTTGTTGTATTAGTGAGTTGTGTTTGTTGAGGTAGTGACCTGTGTTTGTTGAGGTAGTGAGCTGTGTTGTAGTAGTGAGCTGTGTTTGAGGTAGTGAGATGTGTTTGTTGTGTTAGTGAGCTGTGTTTGTTGTGGTAGTGACCTGTGTTTGTTGTGGTAGTGAGCTGTGTTTGTTGAGGTAGTGAACTGTGTTTGTTTTTTGTTTTAGTGAGCTGTGTTTGTTGAGGTGAGCTGTGTTTGTTGTGTTTGTTGAGGTAGTGAGCTGTGTTTGTTGAGGTAGTTAGCTGTGTTTATTGCATAACGATGTGTTATTTGGAGTTTTCTTGGTAGCGGGAATGCAATGATAAGGCTTCGGAGGCTTCTTACTTTATTTGTAATAAAGGTGCGAGTTCACAGGCTGCGTGTCTGTGGCCATGGCCAAGGGCCAAGCCTTAACAAACACATACACAACACACACACACACACACACACACAACACACACACACACACACACACACACACGACCACGTCGGTCAGTCGCAACTTGTAGGTTTCTGTGCAAATAAGTGTTTTTGAGGGCTACACCAGGGTACTGCAGGGGTTATCAAGTGTGTCAGGGTAGTGAACAACCCTTGAAGTGATTTACAGTTGCCCTGAGCCACATAAGTGTGGGGAGAGCCATAATTTTATAAGTGATCTAGAAATAAATATTTGGAGGCGGGATCAGTGGGCCTAGTGTGCTCCAGGCGACGTTGCCACGTGTGTCACCCTAGATAATAAAGTGAAATTAATATGTGACAAGCGAAAGAAATTCAGTGAATAGGTTATATTATATATCGACAAGAAACGAAAGTGGATATACGCCAGAACATCACATCGAGTTGGACAATCTACAGGATACTACACGCTGGACAGCTGCATCGCATCGCAAGTATTCACCTATGCGTGGTTTTCGGGGTGTCGGGAGTAAGTTCCAATTACCTAACCGCTAAGCTGATTGTGAACGGTCAACTCTCATAGTAAGATAAGGAATAGGATATCAAGTACTCAGTAACAAATAGCAATTGGTAATTTCTAGTAGAAAAGGGCGAGCAGACAGGTGAATCATAGAATACATTAACTGGTAGATCAGGTGTGTCAGGTCAGGCCAGGTAGAGGAGCACTGTAGACTACGTGTTACTCGCAGACCTCACATACCACTCATACACATAACACAATTTCACCACTACTTTTCACACAATAAATCCACACACATATAGTTCCACACACACACACACACACACATTAACTGGTAGGTCAGGTGTGTCAGGTCAGGCCAGGTAGAGAAGCACTGCAGACAACGTGTCACTCGCAAACTCCACATACACACTCATACACCATAACACAATTTCACCACTACTATTCACACATACATACACACACAAACATACACACACACACACATACATACACACACAAAACTAACACACACACACACAAAAAAACTAACACACACACACACACAAAACTAACACACACACACACAAAACTAACACACACAAAACTAACGTGCACACACACACAAAACTAACACACACACACACATACACATACACACACAAAACTAACACACACACACAGGCCCACACACACTATTTCCCCCTGCTCCCTCCACCCACCTCTCCCCCAATCCCTTCCCTGAACCCCCTCTCTCACCCACCTCCTCCCCCTCTCCCTCTCCCATTCTCTCTCCACCTCTGCTTCTCCCTCCTTCACTCTCTCCGCATAATCCCCCCTCTTTCCCCCTCCCCACCTCTCTTCCATTTCCCCACTGTCTTCAGTTTCTCCTCTCCCTCCCTCCACCCCCCACACAAACACTCAGGCAATCACACCACAAAACAACCACACAGAAATACATAGTTTTTCACTCTGTGGCATCTTAAAAATAAAAATAAAAAATGGGGTCCCAGAGAGCAGGACGGAAAACCAGGGGACTGGAGGATGAGTCTGCAAAGGAAGATTGGGCAGCAGAGCTCATGAAAAGGGAACATGAGTGGGGAAGGAAGCTAGAGGAGCTTAGCATGAAAATGGAGGAGAGGATAGCTGCAGAAAGCAAGATAATGGAGGAGAGGATAGCTGCAGAAAGCAAGATAATGGAGGAGAGGATAGCTGCAGAAAGCAGGAAGTGGGAGAAGCAAGTCACAACAGCAGAGGCTAAGATACAGAGATTAGAAGAAGAACTGAAAAATTTGAAACAGCCTAATGAACTAAAAAGCAATGTGGACATGGTATCAGAAACTGCTACCTCAGTCACAAAGAAGAGGACTGTAGAGAACGGAGTGAAACTGTATGCAGAGGCTATATCAGACCATCGTGGAGCCCGAGAGAAAGAGAGGATCACATCAGGAACAATCGAGGGGAGTGTAGTAAAAGGGAGAGCTAAGCTATACGTAGAAGCCCTAACAGACCACAGCAGTGCACAGGGAAAGTTAAGAAGGGAAAGCGACAGGCCACTGGGCCAAGGGATAACAGACAGTGAAGAGATTGAAGAAAGGAAAGCTGCAATGGAGGCAACTAAATCGAATCAGGGGTTACATAGGGATAGGCAGTGGGAGAATGTAAGAGAGAGATCAGTCTTTGTTTACGGGCTCCAGGAAGCTGAAGGGGAAACTTATGAAGCAAGAAGACAAGGGGAGAAAATGCGATTGAAAACATCATGAAAGCAATAGGAGAAGATGACATGACCCAGCTGGCAAATTTTCTGAGAATAGGGGGGTTTGCAAGAGGAAGAATCCGGCCAGTCAAAGTAATTTTCAAAGCAGAATTGACTCGAAACAGGATCCTGCAGGAGAAAGCAAGACTAAGGGATATGTCAGAGTACCGGAGGGTGTATCTCGACCGCGACAGAACACGGGAAGAAAGACAGAAACTGAAAGAGAGGGTACAGAGACAAAAGGAGGAAAGAGAGATGGACAGGAGAACCCAGACTCAGGAGGAAGCTCTAACACAACCACCTTCAGATGTTCCCCAACCTGGACAACCCCAATGCAACCAAACAACCTAACCCAAAACACACATGCCATACCCAATGATTCCACCCACCTCATTACAAACTCCACCTTCACACCAACCACCCATAGTTCCCCATCAGATCTCCCACTTTCCCAACCCCAACATACCCCCAGACTACGGTTTTAGAAAAGAAGTTAAAGGTTTGGTATACAAATGCAGATGGTATAACAAATAAATGTGAGGAGTGGCATGAAAGAATAAAGGAGACATCCCCAGACATAATAGCACTCACAGAAACGAAACTCACCAGGATGATAACAGATGCAATCTTTCCACCCGGATATCAAATCCTCAGGAAAGATAGAGGGAGCAGAGGGGAGGAGGAGTTGCACTGCTCATTAAGAACAGGTGGGGATTTGAGGAAGTGGAAGGAATGGATGGAATGGGTGAAAGGGACTACATAGTAGGAACAATTCAGTCTGAGGGCCATAAGGTGGTAATTGCTGTAATGTACAACCCGCCACAGAACTGCAGGAGGCCAAGAGAAGAATACGACGAGAGCAACAGAGCAATGGTAGACACACTAGCCGAGGTAGCCAGAAGAGCCCACATGGGGAGAGCAAAGTTACTAGTTATGGGTGATTTCAATCACAAAGAGATTGATTGGGAAACCTGGAGCCCCATGGGGGTCCTGAATCATGGAGAGCCAAGATGATGGATGTGGTACTGGAAAACCTCATGCATCAACATGTTAGAGACACTACCAGAGAGAGAGGTGGGGATGATCCAGCAAGACTCGACCTAGTATTCACCTTGAGTAGTTCGGACATCGAGGATATCACGTATGAAAGGCCCCTTGGAGCTAGTGATCATTTGGTTCTGTGTTTTGATTATATAGTTGAGCTACAAGTGGAGAGGGAGCAGGAATAGGAAGGAGAAACGAAACTACAAAAGGGGGACTACACAGGCATGAGGAACTTCCTACAAGACGTTCAGTGGGAGAGAGAATTGGCAGGAAAACCAGTAAAAGAAATGATGGAATATGTGACAACCAAATGCAAAGAGGCAGAGGAGAGGTTTGTCCCCAAGGGAAACAGAAGTAATGGGAAGACCAGAACGAGTCCTTGGTTCACCCAGAGGTGTAGGGAGGCAAAAAGTAAGTGTAATAGAGAATGGAAAAAGTACAGAAGACAAAGGACCCAGGAAAATAAAGAGATTAGCCGAAGAGCCAGAAACGAATATGCACAGGTAAGAAGGGAGGCTCAGCGACAATATGAAAATGATATAGCATCAAAAGTCAAGTCTGACCCGAAGCTGCTGTATAGCCACATCAGGAGGAAAACAACAGTCAAGGACCAGGTAATCAGGCTGAGAAAGGAAGGGGGGGAGTTCACAATAAACGACCAAGAGGTATGTGAGGAGCTCAACATGAGATTTAAAGAAGTATTTACACAGGAGACAGGAAGGACTCCAGGAATTCAGAATAGGGAGGTATACCAACAAGTGCTGGATGAAATACACACAACCGAGGAGGAGGTGAAGAAGCTGCTATGTGAACTCGATACCTCAAAAGCGGTGGGACCGGACAACATTTCTCCGTGGGTCCTTAGAGAGGGAGCAGAGATGTTGTGTGTGCCACTAACACAAATCTTCAACACATCCATTGAAACTGGGCAACTACCTGAGGCGTGGAAGATGGCAAATGTAGTCCCAATTTTTAAGAAAGGAGACAGACACGAGGCATTAAACTACAGACCTGTGTCACTGACGTGTATAGTATGCAAAGTCATGGAGAAGATCATCAGGAGGAGAATGGTGGAGCACCTAGAAAGACACAAGCTTATAAACGACAACCAGCATGGTTTCAGGGAAGGAAAATCCTGTGTCACAAACCTACTGCAGTTTTATGACAAGGTAACAGAAGTAAGACACGAGAGAGAGGGTGGATAGACTGCATTTTTTGGACTGCAAGAGGCGTTCGACACAGTTCCTCACAAGAGATTAATGCAAAAGCTAGAGGATCAGGCACACGTAACAGGAAAAGCACTGCAATGGATCAGAGAATATCTGACAGGGAGGCAACAACGAGTCATGGTACGTGACGAGATGTCAGAGTGGGCACCTGTGACGAGTGGAGTTCCACAAGGGTCAGTCCTAGGACCTGTACTGTTTTTGGTATATGTGAATGACATAACGGAAGGGATAGACTCAGAAGTGTCCCTGTTTGCAGATGATGTGAAGTTAATGAGAAGAATCAAATCAGTCGAGGATCAGGCAGGAATACAAAGAGACCTGGACAGGCTGCAAGCCTGGTCCAGTAACTGGCTCCTTGAATTTAACCCTGCCAAATGTAAAGTCATGAATATCGGGGAAGGGCAAAGAAGACCGCAGACAGAGTATAGTCTAGGTGGCCAAAGACTGCAAACCTCACTCAAAGAAAAGATCTTGGGGTGAGTATAATACCGAGCACATCTCCTGAGGCACACATCAATCAGATAACTGCTGCAGCATACGGGCGGCTGGCAAACCTAAGAATAGCGTTCCAATACCTCACCAAGGAATCATTCAAGACTCTGTATACCATATACGTCAGGCCCATACTGGAGTATGCAGCACCAGTTTGGAACCCACACCTGGTCAAGCACGTCAAGAAATTAGAGAAAGTGCAAAGGTTTGCAACAAGACTAGTCCCAGAGCTAAGGGGATTGTCCTACGAAGAAAGGTTAAGGGAAATCGGCCTGACGACACTAGAGGACAGGAGGGTTGGGGGAGACATGATAACGACATATAAAATACTGCGAGGAATAGATAAGGTGGACAGAGACAAGATGTTCCAGAGAGGGGACACAGAAACAAGGGGTCACAATTGGAAGTTGAAGACTCCTATGAGCCAAAGGGATGTTAGGAAGTATTTCTTCAGTCATAGAGTTGTCAGGAAGTGGAATAGCTTGGAAAGCGACATAGTGGAGGCAGGAACCATACATAGTTTTAAGACTAGGTTTGATAAAGCTCATGGAGCAGGGAGAGAGAGGACCTAGTAGCAATCAGTGAAGAGGCGGGGCCAGGAGCTATGACTCGACCCCTGCAACCACAAATAGGTGAGTACAAATAGGTGAGTACACACACACACACACACACACACACAACACAAGACAACATACTCAACACAAAATACAACACACACAAAACAACACACATAAAACAACACACACAAAACAATACACACAACACACAAACAAAACACTCACAACACACTCACAACACACATAGATACACTTACACACATCAAACACACGCTACACACGCGCGCGCACACACACACAAAGCACACATTCAACACACACTGACACAAAACACAGAACACACACAACACACATGCAAAATACACTCAACACTGTGTGTGTTGAACACATTCAACACACAAATCACACAGAACACACAAAATATACACATTCAACATAACACATACACAAACACGCACCATACACAACACACCAGGAACTGAGTATCGACCCCTGCAACCACAATTAGGTGAGTACACGTAACACTCAAAGAACACACTCACACAACATACACATCACACACACATACAAAACACACATACACAATACACTCAACCCACACAACATCTGCAACACGCACAACACACTCATCACACTCGCACAACACACACAACACATACAAGACACAACACACACACACACACACACACACTCACACACACACACACACAGTGAACGTTAGGCCTACATTGGAGTATGCAGCACCAGTTTCGAACCCACACCTAGGCAAGCACTTCAGGAAATCAGAGAAAGTGCAAAGGTTTGCAACAAGACTAGTGTCGGAGCTAATTTTCTGAGAATAGAGGGGTGTGCAAGAGGAAGAAACTGGCCTGTCAAAGTGATTTTCAAGGCAGAATCAGCTCAAAACAGGATCCTGCAGGACATATCAGCGTACTGGAGGGGTGTACCTCGACCGTGACAGAACACGAGAAGGCAGAAACTAAACGAGAGGGTACAAAGATGCAATGAGGAAATAGAGGCAAAGACAGAGATGGGCAGGAGAACCCAGTCTCAGGAGGAAAAGCAAATAACACCTCCCTCAGAACCATTTACAGAAGGCCATCAACCCCAGCAACCTGAATGTATCCAAACAATCTAACCCAAAACCCACACACCGTTCCCACGGCCTCCAGCCCCCTCATTACAAACTCCACCTTTACAGTAACCCCCCATAGTTCCTAAGCAGGTCTCCTGCTTTCCCAACCCCAACATAACCCCCAGACCACAGTTTTATAAAAGAGGTTGAAGGTTTGGTTCACAAATGCAGACGGAATAATAAATGTAAGGAGTGGCATGAAAGAATCAAGGAGACGTCCGCATACATCATAGCACTCATAGAAACGAAATTCACCTGGACGATAAGAGATGCAATCTTCTGCTCATTAAAAGTCGGTGGGGATTTGAGGAAATGTATGGAATGGGAAAAAGGGATTACATAGACTGGGGGCCCTAATGTGGTAATTGCAGTGATCTACAACCTGCCACAGAACTGCAGGAGGATAAGAAAAGAATATGAAGAGAGCAACAGAGCAATGGACACACTAGTTGAGGTGCCCAGAAGAGCTCACGCGGGTAGAGCAAAGTTACTAGCTATGGGTGATTTCAATCACAAGGAGAATGACTGGGAAAACCTGGAGCCACATGGGGGTCCCGATACATAGAGTGCCAAGATGAATGTGGTACTGGAAAACCTCATGCATCAACATGTTAGAGACACTACCAGAGAGAGGTGAGAATGAACCAGCAAGACTGGACCTACTATTCACCTTGAGTAGTTCAGACATCGAGGACATCACATACGAAAGGTATCTCGGAGCTAGTGATCACGTGGTTCTGAGCTTTGAATACATAGTTGAGTTACAAGTGGAGAGGATAGCAGGAATAGGATGGGAGAAGCCAAACTACAAAATAGAGAACTACACAGGCATGAGAAACTTCCTGCAAGAGGCTCAGTGGGTAAGAGAATTGGTAGGAAAATCGGTAAACGAAATGATGGACTATGCGACAACAAAATGCATGGAGGTGGAGGAGACGTTTGTGCCTAAGGGCAATAGAAATAATGGGAAGACCAGAACGAGCCTTTGGTTCACCCAAAAATGTAAGGAGGCAAAAACTAAGTGTGCAAGAGAATGAAAAAAAGTACAGAGGACAAAGAATCCAGGAAAATAGAGAGATTAGTCGAAAAGCCAGAAACGAATATGCACAGATAAGGAGGGAGGCCCAGCGGCAATATGAAAACGACATAGCATCGAAAGTCAAGTCTGACCCGAAGCTGTTGTATAGCCACATCAGGAGGAAAACAACAGTCAAGGACCAGGTAATTAGGCTGAGAAAGGAAGGTGGGGAGTTAACAAGAAACGATCAAGAAGTATGTGAGGAGTTCAACATGAGATTTAAAGAAGTATTCACAGTGCAGACAGGAAGGACTCCGGAAAGTTAGAACTGGGAGGTATACCAACAAGTGCTGGATGAAATACACACAACCGAGGAGGTGAAAAAGCTGCTATGTGAACTTGATTCCTTAAAGGCGGTGGGACCAGACATCTCTCCGTGGGTCCCTAGAGAGGGAGCAGAGACACTGTGTGCGTGACTACCAAAAATCTTCAACACATCCATTGAAACTAGGCAACTACCTGAGGTATGGAAGATGGCAAATGTATTCCTAATTTTTAAGAAAGAAGACAGACACGAGGCATTAAACTTCAAACCAGTGTTATTGTCGTGTATTGTATGCAAAGTCATGGAGAAGGTTATCAGGAGGAGAGTGGTGGAGCACCTAGAAAGGATCAATCTTATAAACGACAACCAGCGCGGTTTCAGGGAAGAGAAATCCTGTGTCACAAACCTACTGGAATTTTATGACAAGGTAACAGAAGTAAGACACGAGATAGAGGAGTGGGTAGATTGCATTTTCTTGGACTGCAAGAAGGCCTTCAACACAGTTCCTCACAAGCGATTAGTGCAAAAGCTAGGATCAGACACGGATGGCAGGAAAGGCACTGCAATGGATCAGAGAATACCTGAGAGGGAGGCAACAACGAGCCATGGTATTTGACGAGGTGTCAGTGTGGGCGCTTGGGACGAACTGGGTTTCACAGAGGTCAGTCCTAAGACCAGTGCTATTTTTGGTATATGTGAATGACATGACGGAAGGGATAGACTGAGAAGTGTCCCTGTTTGCAGATGATGTGAAGTTACCGAAGAAAATAAAATCGGATGAAGATCAGGCAGGACTACAAAAAGAGTCCTGCTCCAGCAACTGGCTCCTTGAATTTAACCCCACCAAATGCAAAGTCATAAATTCAAGGAAGGGCAAAGAAGACCGCAGGCTAGGTGGCCAAAGACTGCAAACCTCACTCGAGGAAAAAGATCTTGGGGTGAGTATAATAACGAGCACATCTCCTGAAGCACACATCAATCAGATAATTGCTGCAGCATATGGGCGCCTGGCAAACCTGAGAATAGCGTTCCGATAACACTGTAAGGAATCGTTCAAGACTCTGTACACCGTGTACGTCAGGCCCATACTGAGGTATGCAGCACCAGTTTGGAACCCACACCTGGTCAAGCACGTCAAGAATTAGAGAAAGTGCAAAGATTTGCAACAAGGCTAGTTCTAGAGCTAAGGGGAATGTCCTACGAAGAAAGGTTAAGGGAAATCGGCCTGACGACACTGGAGGACAGGAGGGTTAGGGGAGACATGATAACGACATAATACTGCGAGGAATTGACAAGGTGGACAAAGACAATGTTCCAGAGAGGGGACACAGCAACAAGGTGTCACAATTGGAAGTTGAAGATTCTGATGAGCCAAAGGGATGATAGGAAGTATTTCTTCAGTCATAGAGTTGTCAGGAAGTGTAATAGTCTGGCAAGTGACGTATTAGAGGCAGGAACGATACATAGTTTTAAGACGAGGTATGATAAAGCTAATGGAGCAGGGAGAGAGAGGACCTAGTAGCGACCAGTGAGGACGGGGGCCAGGAGCTATGAATCGACCTCTGCAACCACAACTAGGTGAATTAGGTGAGTACACAGACACACATATAATACCTAGCACATACAAAACCCACTATACCAAACAATAGGAAATATTTTAGAAGACAATGTACCTAGGTCAGTTGTGACGTGTACCTAGGTCAGTTGTGACGTGTACCTAGCTCAGTTGTGACGTGTACCTTGCTCAGTTGTGACGTGTACCTAGCTCAGTTGTGACGTGTACCTTGCTCAGTTGTGACGTGTACCTTGCTCAGTTGTGACGTGTACCTAGCTCAGTTGTGACGTGTACCTTGCTCAGTTGTGACGTGTACCTTGCTCAGTTGTGACGTGTACCTTGCTCAGTTGGACGTTACCTTGCTCAGTTGTGACGTGTACCTTGCTCAGTTGTGACGTGTACCTTGCTCAGTTGTGACGTGTACCTAGCTCAGTTGTGACGTGTACCTTGCTCAGTTGTGACGTGTACCTTGCTCAGTTGTGACGTGTACCTTGCTCAGTTGTGACGTGTACCTTGCTCAGTTGTGACGTGTACCTTCAGTTGTGACGTGTACCTTGCTCAGTTGTGACGTGTACCTAGCTCAGTTGTGACGTGTACCTTGCTCAGTTGTGACGTGTACCTTGCTCAGTTGTGACGTGTACCTAGCTCAGTTGTGACGTGTACCTTGCTCAGTTGTGACGTGTACCTTGCTCAGTTGTGACGTGTACCTTGCTCAGTTGTGACGTGTACCTGGGGGGGGGGGGGGGGGGGGGGGGGGGGGGGGGGGGGGGGGGGGGGGGGGGGGGGGGGGGGGGGGGGGGGGGGGGGGGGGGGGGGGGGGGGGGGGGGGGGGGGGGGGGGGGGGGGGGGGGGGGGGGGGGGGGGGGGGGGGGGGGGGGGGGGGGGGGGGGGGGGGGGGCCCCCCCCCCCCCCCCCCCCCCCCCCCCCCCCCCCCCCCCCCCCCCCCCCCCCCCCCCCCCCCCCCTCAGTTGTGAGGTACTTGCTCAGTTGTGACGTGTACCTGCTCGGTTGTGACGTGTACTGCTCAGTTGACGGTATGCTCAGTTGTGACGTGTACCTAGCTCAGTTGTGACGTGTACCGCTCAGTTGTGACGTGTACCTGCTCAGTTGTGACGTGTACCTGCTCATTGTGACGTTACCTGCTCAGTTGTGACGTGTACCTTGCTCAGTTGTGACGTGTACCTAGCTCAGTTGTGACGTGTACCTTGCTCAGTTGTGACGTGTACCTAGCTCAGTTGTGACGTGTACCTTGCTCAGTTGTGACGTGTACCTTGCTCAGTTGTGACGTGTACCTTGCTCAGTTGTGACGTGTACCTTGCTCAGTTGTGACGTGTACCTTGCTCAGTTGTGACGTGTACCTTGCTCAGTTGTGACGTGTACCTTGCTCAGTTGTGACGTGTACCTTGCTCAGTTGTGACGTGTACCTTGCTCAGTTGTGACGTGTACCTAGCTCAGTTGTGACGTGTACCTTGCTCAGTTGTGACGTGTACCTAGCTCAGTTGTGACGTGTACCTTGCTCAGTTGTGACGTGTACCTTGCTCAGTTGTGACGTACTGCTCAGCGTGTCTGCTCAGTTGTGACGTGTACCTTGCTCAGTTGTGACGTGTACCTTGCTCGTTGTGACGTGTACCTGCTCAGTTGTGACGTGTACCTTGCTCAGTTGTGACGTGTACCTGCTCAGTTTGACGTGTACCTTGCTCAGTTGTGACGTGTACCTTGCTCAGTTGTGACGTGTACCTTGCTCAGTTGTGACGTGTACCTTGCTCATTGTGACGTGTACCTTGCTCAGTTGTGACGTGTACCTTGCTCAGTTGTGACGTGTACCTGCTCAGTTGTGACGTGTACCTTGCTCGTTGTGACGTGTACCTTGCTCAGTTGTGACGTGTACCTTGCTCAGTTGTGACGTGTACCTTGCTCAGTTGTGACGTGTACCTAGCTCAGTTGTGACGTGTACCTTAGCTCAGTTGTGACGTGTACCTTGCTCAGTTGTGACGTGTCCCTTTGCTCAGTTGTGACGTGTACCTTTGTTGTAAACCGTGTGACGTACCTTGCTCAGTTGTGACGTGCCTTGTTGTGACGTGTACTGCTCGTGTGCGTACTGCTCGTGCGTGTCTTGTCAGTTGTGACGTACCTCTCAGTTTGCGTACCAGCTCGGGACGTACCAGCTAGTTGTACGTACCTTCAGTGACGTGTACCTCTCAGTTGTGACGTGTACCTTGCTCAGTTGTGACGTGTACCTTGCTCGTTGTGACGTGTCTGCTCAGTTGTGACGTTACCTTGTCAGTGTGACGTACTGCTCAGTTGTGACGTGTACCTGCTCAGTTTGACGTACCTGCTCAGTGTGACGTGTACCTTGCTCAGTTGTGACGTGTACCTGCTCAGTTGTGACGTGTACCTGCTCAGTTGTGACGTGTACCTTGCTCAGTTGTGACGTGTACCTGCTCAGTTTGACGTGTACCTGCTCAGTTGTGACGTGTACCTGCTCAGTTGTGACGTGTACCTTGCTCAGTTGTGACGTGTACCTTGCTCAGTTGTGACGTGTACCTTGCTCAGTTGTGACGTGTACTAGTTCAGTTGTGACGTGACCTTGCTCAGTTGTGACGTGTACCTGCTCAGTTGTGACGTGTACCTTGCTCAGTTGTGACGTGTACCTAGCTCAGTTGTGACGTGTACCTTGCTCGTTGTGACGTGTACCTGCTCAGTTGTGACGTACCTGCTAGTTGGACGTGTACCTGCTCAGTTGTGACGTGTACCTGCTCAGTTGGACGTGTACCTGCTCAGTTGTGACGTGTACCTTGCTCAGTTGTGACGTGTACCTGCTCAGTTGTGACGTGTACCTTGCTCAGTTGTGACGGTACCTGCCTTTGACGTGTACCTGCTCGGTGTGACTTGCCGTGTGACGTGTCCTGCTCAGTTGTGACGGACCTTGCTCATTGTGACGTGTACCTTGCTCAGTTGTGACGTGTACCTAGCTCAGTTTGACGTGTACCTGCTCAGTTGTGACGTGTACTGTAGTTGTGACGTGTACCTTCGTTTGAGACCCGTGTACCTTGCTCGTGACGTGTACCTGCTCTTGTGACGTACCTTCTCGTTGTGACGTGTACCTTGCTCAGTTGTGACGTGTACCTTGCTCAGTTGTGACGTGTACCTTGCTCAGTTGTGACGTGTACCTATAGCTTCAGTTGTGACGTGTACCTTGCTCAGTTGTGACGTGTACCTTGCTCAGTTGTGACGTGTACCTTGCTCAGTTGATGACGTGTACCTTGCTCAGTTGTGACGTGTACCTTGCTCAGTTGTGACGTGTACCTTGCTCAGTTGTGACGTGTACCTTGCTCCAGTTGTGACGTGTACCTTTGCTCAGTTGTGACGTGTACCTTGCTCAGGGTTGTGACGTGTACCTTGCTCAGTTGTGACGTGTACCTTGCTCAGATTGTGACGTGTACCTTTGTTGGAACTGACCAGGCTCAAGACTGTACCTCCAAGCTAGAGTTGGAACTGTACAGGCTTGAAGTGCTGAGGTAGCTAGCTCTTAACCTAGGTACTTGAAGAACTGACCAAGTAGCTAAGCTCTCTACCAGGAGCTTGAAGAGCTCAGGGTAGCTAAGCTCTCTACCAGGAGCTTGAAGAGCTGAGGGTAGCTAAGCTCTCTACAGGAGCTTGAAGAGCTGAGGTAGCTAAGCTCTCTACCTGGAGCTTGAAGATCTGAGGGTAGCTAAGCTCTCTACCAGGAGCTTGAAGAGCTGAGGTAGCTAAGCTTCTACCAGGAGCTTGAAGAGCTGAGGGTAGCTAAGCTCTCTACCAGGAGCTTGAAGAGCTGAGGGATAGCTAAGCTTCTACCAGGAGCTTGAAGAGCTGAGGGTAGCTAAGCTCTCTACCAGGAGCTTGAAGAGCTGAGGGTAGCTAAGCTCTCTACCAGGAGCTTGAAGAGCTGAGGGTAGCTAAGCTCTCTACCAGGAGCTTGAAGAGCTGAGGGTAGCTAAGCTCTCTACCAGGAGCTTGAAGAGCTGAGGTAGCTAAGCTCTCTACCAGGAGCTTGAAGAGCTGAGGGTAGCTAAGCTTCTCACCAGGAGCTTGAAGAGCTGAGGTAGCTAAGCTCTCTACCAGGAGCTTGAAGAGCTGAGGATAGCTAAGCTCTCTACCAGGAGCTTGAAGAGCTGAGGGTAGCTAAGCTCTCTACCAGGAGCTTGAAGAGCTGAGGGTAGCTAAGCTCTCTACCAGGAGCTTGAAGAGCTGAGGGTAGCTAAGCTCTCTACCAGGAGCTTGATGAGCTGAGGATAGCTAAGCTCTCTACCAGGAGCTTGAAGAGCTGAGGATAGCTAAGCTCTCAACCAGGAGCTTGAAGAGCTGAGGATAGCTAAGCTCTCTACCAGGAGCTTGAAAGCTGAGGTAGCTAAGCTCTCACCAGGAGCTTGAAGAGCTGAGGTAGCTAAGCTCTCTACCAGGAGCTTGAAGAGCTGAGGGTAGCTAAGCTCTCTACCAGGAGCTTGAAGAGCTGAGGATAGCTAAGCTCTCTACCAGGAGCTTGAAGAGCTGAGGGTAGCTAAGCTCTCTACCAGGAGCTTGAAGAGCTGAGGGTAGCTAAGCTCAGTACTACCATGACTGAGGAAGACAAGAGGTTGTAGTAATCTCTTGAATTCCAAGTCAAAGGAGCTGGGAGCTAGCTCGACATCACTGGAACTGAAGGAAGATCAAGAGGACAGTTGAGAGTTCCCGACATCATGGAACGAAGGTAAGGATCAAGAGGACAGTTGGAGAGTTCCCGGACATCATGGAACGAAGGTAAGGATCAAGAGGACA
The DNA here is from genome assembly GCA_009830355.1 of Cherax destructor. Lineage (NCBI taxonomy): Eukaryota > Metazoa > Arthropoda > Malacostraca > Decapoda > Parastacidae > Cherax > Cherax destructor. The sequence goes on along the minus strand of WNWK01012321.1, from coordinate 33,659 downwards.
GTTGGAGAGTTCCTGGACATCATGGAACGAAGGTAAGGATCAAGAGGACAGTTGGAGAGTTCCCGGACATCATGGAACGAAGGTAAGGCTCAAGAGGACAGTTGGAGAGTTGCTGGACATCATGGAACGAAGGTAAGGATCAAGAGGACAGTTGGAGAGGTAGAAATGATGAAGACCCAGGACGCTACTGTAGAAACTTCGAACCCGTTCTCCGTGCTAGTCGACGAATGTGAGTCGACTACTGGGAAAGTCACGACGAAGAACAACGATGAAGGTAAGAACATTGTTCTTGTTGGGGATAGTCAGATTAGGTATATGGATAGGCCCTTCTGGTTGAAGGATAGGAGTAGGAGACAATCCTATTGTCTGCCTCAGTGCTGGAGGCAATGATGTAGGCAAGCGTATAAGTGAGGATTTAGTTAGAAGGTACAGGACAGCAATAGACATAATTAGGAAGAAGAGAGGAAGCTCTGTTATATGTGGCATTTTGTCAAGAAAAGGTCTTGGAAATGAAATTTTGTCCAGAGTAATTGGTATTAATTGTTTGCTGGACAAACACTGTAAGGATAATGCAGTACCATTCATTGACAACTGGGACCACTTCTACGGTAGAAATGACATGTTGTTACAAAATGACACGATATCTATTAATAATAGACATCTCCAGTGAACACTAGAAAGGATAGCCCTTCTAGCATCCAGCCTGTTACTGGGCTTTTGCAACAAAGTCAGTATCCTGGTCAGTTATCAACATATTATATATCTTAAGAGGATTGCAACTGATAGGGTTCTAACCAACGAAATATATTTAAAAGGTTTATTATCAAAGTGGGAAGATCTAGGGTAGCAAAGTAAATCAATTAGGAGGTTAGCTCCTACACTGCTCTCATATACAATGACTGTGCTGAGGGCAAATATATCCAAATGACTCTGAAGTACCATCAGGTACAATGTCAGTAATTACAATAATACAGATATATGCAAATAAGAATATAAGTGTGTATGAGTGAGCTCCAGACTCAACCAGTGTCCGACTGAACTTCTCATAAGCTAACTCTTCTAACAAACTGACAATCGGAACAGCTTGATTGACCAGTAAAATGACCAATTCGCATAACAGCAATATAACAGGCAACAGCAACACAGCATCAGGAACCAGGAGATAGAAAATCGACCCTAACTGGGGACCATCAATAGATCCTCCAAAACAGTCACAAAACTCCCTTTCTACTGAAGGTAAGTTCAGCATAAACAATCCCAGACTGTGGCGGTGCACAGATGCCTTATCGAATTAGGTCAGGAGCTGTAGCTAGAGACCTGAGTTATCACAGAGTGTCAATGTGACACACAACCCAGAAAAACGTCGAAAATCACTGTCTAGTCTATCCTCTGTGAACAGAATTACACAGAGTCCTGAGAAGTATGTTTCGTCTCACCTGCCCAGCCACTCTACATCTTCCTGCCCAGCCACTCTGCATCTTCCTGCCCAGCCACTCTGCATCTTCCTGCCCAGCCACTCTGCATCTTCCTGCCCAGCCACTCTACATCTTCCTGCCCAGCCGCTCTGCATCTTCCTGCCCAGCCGCTCTGCATCTTCCTGCCCAGCTACTCTACATCTTCCTGCCCAGCCACTCTACATCTTCCTGCCCAGCCACTCTACATCTTCCTGCCCAGCCACTCTACATCTTCCTGCCCAGCTGCTCTGCATCTTCCTGCCCAGCCGCTCTGCATCTTCCTGCCCAGCCACTCTGCATCTTCCTGCCCAGCCACTCTACATCTTCCTGCCAGCCACTCTGCATCTTCCTGCCCAGCCACTCTACATCTTCCTGCCCAGCCACTCTACATCTTCCTGCCCAGCCACTCTACATCTTCCTGCCCAGCCACTCTGCATCTTCCTGCCCAGCCTCTCATCTTCCTGCCCAGCCGCTCTGCATCTTCCTGCCCAGCCACTCTGCATCTTCCTGCCCAGCCACTCTACATCTTCCTGCCCAGCGCTCTGCATCTTCCTGCCCAGCCACTCTGCATCTTCCTGCCCAGCTGCTCTGCATCTTCCTGCCCAGCTGCTCTGCATCTTCCTGCCCAGCCACTCTACATCTTCCTGCCCAGCTGCTCTGCATCTTCCTGCTCCAGCCACTCTACATCTTCCTGCCCAGCCACTCTGCATCTTCCTGCCCAGCCACTCTACATCTTCCTGCCCAGCCACTCTGCATCTTCCTGCCCAGCCCTACATTCTGACATACCTCTCCTGCCCAGCCCTCTACATCTTCCTGCCCAGCCACTCTACATCTTCCTGCCCAGCCTCTCATCTTCCTGCCCAGCCTCTCTTTGCATCTTCCTGCCCAGCCACTCTGCATCTTCCTGCCCAGCCATCTCTGCATCTTCCTGCCCAGCCGCTCTGCATCTTCCTGCCCAGCCACTCTGCATCTTCCTGCCCAGCCACTCTACATCTTCCTGCCCAGCTGCTCTGCATCTTCCTGCCCAGCCACTCTACATCTTCCTGCCCAGCCACTCTGCATCTTCCTGCCAGCCACTCTACATCTTCCTGCCCAGCTCTGCATCTCCTGAGCCCTTCATTTCCTGCCCAGCCATCTCTGCATCTTCCTGCCCAGCCACTCTACATCTTCCTGCTCAGCCGCTCTGCATCTTCCTGCCCAGCCACTCTACATCTTCCTGCCCAGCTTCTGCATCTTCCTGCCCATCTCATTTCCTGCCAGCCTCTGCATCTTCCTGCCCAGCCACTCTACATCTTCCTGCCCAGCCGCTCTGCATCTTCCTGCCCAGCCACTCTACATCTTCCTGCCCAGCCGCTCTGCATCTTCCTGCTCAGCCACTCTACATCTTCCTGCCCAGCCACTCTGCATCTTCCTGCCCAGCCACTCTACATCTTCCTGCCCAGGCGCTCTGCATCTTCCTGCTCAGCCACTCTGCATCTTCCTGCCCAGCTACTCTACATCTTCCTGCCCAGCCACTCTGCATCTTCCTGCCCAGCCACTCTATATCTTCCTGCCCAGCTACTCTACATCTTCCTGACCAGCCACTCTACATCTTGCTGCCCAGCCGCTCTGCATCTTCCTGCCCAGCCGCTCTACATTTTCCTGACCAGCCGCTCTGCATCTTCCTGCCCAGCCGCTCTACATCTTCCTGCCCAGCTGCTCTGCATCCTTCTGCCCAGAGGCTTTGCATCTTCCTGCCCAGCCACTCTGCATCTTCCTGCCCAGCTACTCTACATCTTCCTGCCCAGCTGCTCTACATCTTCCTGCCCAGCCACTCTACATCTTCCTGCCCAGCCACTCTACATCTTCCTGCCCAGCCGCTCTGCATCTTCCTGCCCAGCCACTCTGCATCTTCCTGCCCAGCCACTCTGCATCTTCCTTCCCAGCAACTCTGCATCTTCCTGCCCAGCTGCTCTGTATCCTCCTGCCCAGCCGCTCTGCATATTCCTGCCCAGCTGCTCTACATTTTCCTGCCCAGCAATTCTGCATCTTCCTGCCCAGCCACTCTACATCTTCCTGCCCAGCTGCTCTGTATCCTCCTGCCCAGCCGCTCTGCATCTTCCTGCCCAGCTGCTCTACATTTTCCTGCCCAGCAATTCTGCATCTTCCTGCCCAGCCGCTCTGCAACTTCCTTCTTGGACCTGAGGATTCACAACAACAAGAAAACAAGGAATAATTTTGTTTTCCTAAGTCAATCACTGTATCTCAAGCCTAGCCAACTTCAGCTCCTCCTTAAACTGTATCTCAAGCCTAGCTAACTTCAGCTCCTCCTTAAACTGTATCTCAAGCCTAGCCAACTTCAGCTCCTCCTTAAACTGTATCTCAAGCCTAGCCAACTTCAGCTCCTCCTTCAACTGTATCTCAAGCCTAGCCAACTTCAGCTCCTCCTTAAACTGTATCTCAAGCCTAGCCAACTTCAGCTCCTCCTTAACTGTATCTCAAGCCTAGCAAACTTCAGCTCCTCCTTAAGCTGTATCTCAAGCCTAGCCACATTCACTTCCTTCTTAAGCTGCATCTCAAGCTTAGCCAACTTCAGCTCCTCCTTAAGCTATATCTCAAGCCTAGCCAACTTCAGCTCCTCCTTAAGCTGTATCTCAAGCCTAGCCAACTTCAGCTTCTCCTTAAGCTGTATCTCAAGCCTAGCCAACTTCAGCTCCTCCTTAAGCTGTATCTCAAGCCTAGCCACATTCACTTCCTCCTTAAGCTGTATCTCAAGCTTAGCCAACTTCAGCTCCTCCTTAAGCTGTCGTAGAGTCACATCTCTATGGAAAATTTTGAAGCAAAAATAGAAAACATAAAACACTGTAGAAAGTTGTGCAGAAAAAAACTAGAAAACACTGTAGAATACTCTTTAAAATACTGTAGAATACACTTTAAAACACTGTAGAATACACTATGTAAAACACTGTAGAATAAACTTTAAAACACTGTAGAATACACTTTAAAACACTGTAGAATACACTTTAAAACACTGTAGAATACTCTTTAAAATACTGTAGAATACACTTTAAAACACTGTAGAATACACTATGTAAAACACTGTATAATAAACTTTAAAACACTGTAGAATACACTTTAAAACACTGTAGAATACACTTTAAAACACTGTAGAATACACTATGTAAAGCACTGTAGAATACACTTTAAAACACTGTAGAATACACTATGTAAAACACTGTAGAATACACTTTAAAACACTGTAGAATACACTTTAAAATACTGTAGAATACACTATATAAAACACTGTAGAATACACTTTAAAACTCTGTAGAATACACTATGTAAAACACTGTAGAATACACTTTAAAACACTGTAGAATACACTGTGTAAAACACTGTAGAATACATTTTAAAACACTGTAGAATACACTTTAAAACTCTGTAGAAAACACTATTGAAAACACTGTAGAATACACTATGTAAAACACTGTAGAATACACTTTAAAATACTGTAGAATACACTATGTAAAACACTGTAGAATACACTTTAAAACTTTGTAGAATACACTATGTAAAACACTGTAGAATACACTTTAAAAAACTGTAGAATACACTGTGTAAAACACTGTAGAATACACTTTAAAACATTGTAGAATACACTGTGTAAAACACTGTAGAATACACTTTAAAACTCTGTAGAAAACACTTTTGAAAACACTGTAGAATACACTATGTAAAACACTGTAGAATACACTTTAAAACTCTGTAGAAAACACTGTAGAATACACTTTAAAACTCTGTAGAAAACACTATTGAAAACACAGTAGAAAATAATATAGTAGATACAATGAAATACAGAAAACACTGTAGAAAACATTAGACACATTAGAAAATACTTTAGGAAACACTAGAAAACACTTTTAAACACTATAGAAATCCTTATAAATGTATAAAAACACTGTAGAAATATATAGAAAACACTGCAGAAAAATATACAAAACTCTCTGTAGAAAAATCTACAAAACACTTTAGAGAAATATTGAAAACACTGTAGAAAACTCCATAAAATACAGAAATAAAACTGTATAAAATTCTTTAAAAAGCACTATAGAAAACACTGAAGAAAACAGTATAGAAAACCTGAAACATTGCTTAAAATGCCAGGAAAAACATTAGGAAACACTATTGAAAACAGAAGACACTGTAGAAAACACTGTAGAAAACACCATAGAAAACACTAGAGAAAAATGTAGAAAATACTAGAAAATATTGATGAAAACATTAAAAATCACTTTAAAAAACACTACGGAGGATACTGTAGGATACACTAAAGAAAAACAATGTAGAAAATGATATAGAAAACAATGTCAAAACACTGTAGAAAATTCTGTAGAAAACAAAAATCATAAAACACTACAGGAAATGCTGATGAAAAAACTTAATACCACTACAGACAACAAAGTAGAAAACACGATAGAAAACACTGCAAAAACACTGTAGAGCACCACAGACAATACTTTAGAAACCACTGCAGAAAATCTATAAAATACTTCAGAAAACAGTGTAGAAAACGTTATAAAAACACTGCACAATGCTGCAGAAAACACTATAAAACACTGTACAAAGCTATATAAAGCAATGTAGAAAATAGTGTAGAAATCACTATAGAAAACACTATAAAAACACTAGTAAACGCTGTAAAGCACTTCAGAAAACACTATAGAAAACACTCGAAAACGCTGCAGAAAATGCTGGAGAAACCTCTGCATAAAACGCTGCAGAAAATGCTATAGAAACCTCTGCAGAAAACTCTGCAGAAAATGCTATAGAAACCTCTGCAGAAAACGCTGCAGAACAATAAATACACTGTTGAAAACACCTTGGAAAACAATGCAGAAAATTCAGTAGAAAAAAATAGACACGACTGTATATATTACTGTAGAAAACACAAAACACCACAGAAAGTATTGTAGAAAACACCAGATAACACATCATAAAACACAGGAAACTACTACAGAGAATATTGGAAAAAAACACTAGAAAACTCTGTACAAAACACTGTAGAAAACATTATATAAAACGCTGCAGAATACATTTTAAAACACTACAAAATACTTTTGAAAACACCATGGAAAACACCATAGGAAAAAATGGAAAACACTATAGAAAACTATTGAAAACACTATAGAAAACGCTGTAGAAAACACTATAGAAAACGCGGTAGAAAAAAACATTAAAACAACTGGAAAAAATCGGAAAACGCTGTATAAAACATTTTAGAAAACAATAAAACATAAAACACAACAGAAAATATTGTAGAAAACACTATAGAAACCCCAGAAAAACTGTTCAAAATTCTAAAGAAAAGAAAACAGAAAATAGCGTAAGACACTTCAAAAATACTGTAGAAAACATAAAACACTTCACAAAATAGTATAGATAACACTGTAGAAAACACTGTAGATAACACTGTAGAAAAGACTTCAGAAAAGACTGTAACAAATACTGTAGAAAAGACTGTAGAGAAAACTGTAGAAAATGGTCTACAAAATACTAAAGAAAACGCCGTAGAGAAGACTATAGAAAACTGTAGAAAGCACCTTAAAACACTATAGAAAACAATAGAAACTACTGTAGAAAAATATAGAAAACGTAAATAACTACATAAAATACTATAGGATAAACGGAAATAAACAGTGAAAGTCTATAACACTAAAAACACTGTAGAAAGATAAAACACTACAAAACCACTGTAGAAATCACTATAAACACTACACAAACACTGTAAAAGCACTATAAACACTACACAAACACTGTAGAAAGCACTTAAACATACAAACACTGTAGAAGCATATAAACACTCCCAAACATAAAATCACTATAAAACACTACACAAAACACTGTAGAAAGCACTATAAAACACTACACAAAACACTGTAGAAAGCACTATAAAACACTACACAAAACACTGTAGAAAGCACTATAAAACACTACACAAAACAATGTAGAAATCACTATAAAACACTACACAAAACACTGTAGAAATCACTATAAAACACTACACAAAACACTGTAGAAAGCACTATAAAAACTACAAACAATAGAAACACAAAAACACTACAAAAACATGTAGAAATCACTATAAACACTACAAACACTGTAGAAATCACTATAAACACTACACAAAACATGTAGAAAGCACTATAAAACACTACACAAAACACTGTAGAAAGCACTATAAACACACACAACACTGTAGAAAGCACTATAAACACTACAAACACTGTAGAAAGCACTATAAAACACTACACAAAACACTGTAGAAATCACTATAAAACACTACACAAAACACTGTAGAAAGCGTTATAAAATACTACAGGGTGCCAGAGGTAAAACAGGGTGCCTGAGGTACGGCCATTCGTCATAGTAGGAGCTGCCAGAAGCACCGGTTTTCTACAACACGCAAGTTATACTTTTTGTATCAAACTGATCATTATTACTCTGTTAAATCATCTTCCAGTGGTCTGTCTCGCGTAGCCCAAATAATCCCTACAGGATTCATTAAAATAAGTGATACACTGACTGGATTTGTCAGATCCAAGAAATAAGGGAACCAATGACCGGATTCAAAGCTGAATGTTCTAGGCGCCCCTAACACACAAACGGATTCGTTGAAGAAAATAAGGTATCCTCGACTGGATTCAATAAGCGGACGGGGTTTTAGGTGGCCTTATCAAACACCCAAACAATAACTTAAAATGGTAAGATTGTCCAAAACACTTACACATGAAAATAAAATAGATACGATACAATAGATGGATCACCACTTCGGGGAAGTTATTATTAGAATATACAGTAAAACAACCAACAAAATCAATCATGAAAACCTGTGTAGTCTGCAACCAAACAAACAAACGTTCCACTGGATGGATTACATGCAACTTCTGTGGTAAATGGAGCCACGCTCCGTGTGCAAGCATTCAGGAATCAACTACACGATTTATTAAACCAGGGAAGTGTTTTTGGGTATGCCCGAATGAAACCGAACTGTGGAATAAAATCACATTGATATTAAAAGATGACAACATCAAACCGGCCTTCATAATAAACATGACAGCATTCTATAACAGTTGGGAAAATAAAAAATCTGTGCCAGATGGTGCTATCGCCCCTGGTACAGATGTTGCCCTGGTAGACAGTAACTGTAAGAATGGAGAAATAAATGATGGTGGCCTGAAGGGCAACAGGAGCTCTCGTGGGGAAACAGGTGTAGACAAGGACATACAAAACCAATGTTACAAACTAGCAATACCACGGTAAATAGTGAACAAGGGGATGCCCCGGGAAATACTGAAGATAAATTACCAGAAACAACTGATGAAGGCTCAATTGTTAGCACTAGTGCCGAAGATAGAAATGAGACAGGAATACACGCACCAGTAGGGAATACAATAGGGAACACATTCACAAAAAACAAGGCAAACAGAAACCAGGCCTATGCAAATATTATACACTTGGTATCTGCAGGCATGGAACATCTGGGAAAACAGATGGGACATGCAATTTCGACCACCCCAGAAAATGCCGTGCCCATATGACAACAGGAAAATGCAACCTCCCTTCATGTAAGCTTTTCCACCCTGAAATGTGCCACTCATCAGTTCAGGAAAGACAGTGCTATAACTTATATTGCCAGACACACCACCTAAAGGGTACAAGACGACACAGATCATCCAGTCCATGGCAAAACCTGGGTAGCCATAGCCACTCCAGAGAGAGAGGTTTTTTAGCGCCAGGAAGGGAAAAAAGCTTGCAGGAAATGACAGAAATCGTACACCAACTGCAATAATTTCTGGAGTGGAATCACAGTCAATGGCCTCCACTCCAGAACAACAGATATTAGTGCCAGGAAAAAGACCCCCTCCCCATACCACCAATCCGACGACATTCATCTTTGCAAATATACAGGGTCTAAAGCCAGCGACGAACAACAAAATACCTTACATCCGTGGACTGCTTACAGAGTCAAATGCTATGTTTGTGGCTTTCACAGAGACCCACATAAAGGATCACTTGGACAATGAAATATGGATCCTGGGCTACAACCTATACAGATGTGACAGAATGAACAGGCAAAAGGAGGATGGGGGGGTTGGCCTGTATATCACAGTCACTTATATGCTCATAACTACTAAATGCCTCAAATGATGGAGTTGAAGTTTTAGCAATAAAGATCGAGAATCAAAACCTGGTCATCGTGGTTGTATACAAGCCTCCGGATGCAACGTCCCAACAATTACAGGAACAGCTTCTGAAAATTGACCACTGTCTTGAAAACCTTCCAGCTCCTGCCCCCAACATCTTGCTACTGGGGGACTTCAACCTAAGGCACCTAAAATGGAGGAATATTGCAAACAATGTGGTAGCAGAGATAACACCAGGATGCAGCTCAGATGAAAACTCGCACACACACGAGCTTTTAAATATCTGCACCAAATTCACCTTAAACCAGCAAATAATAGAGCCTACAAGATTGGAGAATACACTGGACCTCATCTTCATTAACAATGATGATCTGATACGAAATGTCATCATATCAAAAACAATATACTCAGATCACAACATAATAGAGGTCCAGACATGTATACTGGGGGCCCCTGACCGACAAAATGTGATCAGCCGCGAGGAAACCTTCACCAAATTCAACTTCAACAACAAAAACATAAGGTGGGACCAAGTAAACCAAGTCCTAAATGATATAAACTGGGAAGATAGCCTAAGCATCAAGGATCCTAACCTATGTCTAGAACAAATTAAATCTGTGGCACTTGAGGTTTGCTCAAGGCAAATTCCCTTAAGGAAAAGGAGATGTAAACTAGAAAGAGAGAGGCGCTCCCTATACAGGCGAAGTCAAAGAATAACAGAGCGGTTACAAGAGGCTAATATATCTGAAATATGTAGGGAGACACTGGTCAGAGAAATAGCAAACATCGAACTAAAGCTAAAGGAATCTTACAGGAGTCAAGAAACGCTGGAAGAACTAAAAGCCATAAGTGAAATTGAAAGAAACCCAAAGTATTTATTTTTTTATGCCAAATCAAAGTCGAGAACAACATCCAGTATTGGGCCCCTACTTAAACGGGATGGGTCCTACACAGATGACAGCAAGGAAATGAGTGAGCTACTAAAGTCTCAGTATGACTCAGTTTTTATCGAGCCGCTAACAAGACTGAGAGTCGACGACCTAAATGATTTTTTTATGAGAGAGACACAGAACTTGATAGACGCAAACCTATCTGACATTATCCTGACTCCAAATGACTTCGAAGAGGCGATAAATGACATGCCCATGCACTCCGCTCCAGGCCCAGACTCATGGAACTGCAAAAGCCCCTATCATCTGCTTTTAACATCCTAAGGAGAGGAGCATGGACACTGGGGTCGTCCCGCAGCTACTAAAAACAACAGACATAGCCCCACTCCACAAAGGCGGCAGTAAAGCAATAGCAAAGAACTACAGACCAATAGCGCTAACGTCCCATATCATAAAAATCTTTGAAAGAGTTCTAAGAAGCAAGATCGCCACTCATCTAGATACTCACCAATTACACAACCCAGGGCAGCATGGGTTTAGAGCAGGTCGCTCCTGTCTGTCCCAACTACTGGACCACTACGACAAGGTCCTGGATGCTCTAGAAGACAAACAGAATGCAGATGTTATATACACAGACTTTGCAAAAGCCTTTGACAAGTGTGACAATGGTGTAATAGCACACAAAATGCGTGATAAAGGAATAACAGGAAAAGTTGGTAGATGGATCTATAATTTCCTAACAAGTAGAACACAAAGAGTAGTAGTCAACAGAGTAAAGTCTGAGGCTGCTATGGTGAAAAGCACTGTTCCACAAGGCACAGTACTCGCTCCCATCCTGTTCCTCATCCTCATATCGGACATAGACAGGGATATAAGCCACAGTGCCGTGTCTTCCTTTGCAGATGACACCCGAATCTGCATGACAGTGTCCACCATTGAAGACACTGCAAGACTCCAAGCAGACATCAACCAAATCTTTAAATGGGCTGCAGAAAACAATATGAAGTTCAATGATGAGAAATATTAATTACTCCGATATGGAAAACGTGAGGAAATTAAAATCTCATCAGAGTATTAAACAAATTCCAACCACACAATTGAGCGAAAAACTATTGTCAAAGACCAGGGAGTGAAAAGCAGGGGTGCCACTAGCACGTTGAGAGACAACACAATAAGTGTCAGGGGCCCAAGACTGTTCAACTGGCTCCCAGCATACATCAGGGGGATTACCAATATACCCCTGGCTGTCTTCAAGCAGGCACTGGACAGGCACCTAAAGTCGGTACCTGACCAGCCAGGCTGTGATTCGTACGTTGGACTGCGTGCGGCCAGCAGAAACAGCCTGGTTGATCAGGCCCTGATCCAATATGATGCCTGGGCACAGACCGGGCCGCGGGGGCGCTGACCCCTGGAACTCTCTCCAGGTAAACTACACAAAACACTATAAAATACAACTGTAGAAAAACTACAAAATATAGAAATTACTAAAACACAAAACAGAAAACACTGTAGAAAACAATGTTGAAAAAAACACTAAAAATACATAAATTTTCGTAGAAAAAAATAGAAAACACTGTAGAAATTATAGAAAACGCTGTAAAATATACGAGAAAACATTTTAAAACCACTGTAGAAAAATACATAAAAGCTGCGGAAAATGCTGTAGAAAATACTATTGAAAACACAGTAGAAAACCCTATAGAAAACTCTAGAAAACACTTTAAAAATTGTACTATAAAATACGGTAGAAAACAACATATACCGAAGAAAACTTTTCAGAAAACTCTGAAAAATACAGAAAAACTGTAGAAAAATTTGTAGAAAACACTAAAAAAAATTATGTAGAAAATATAAAACACACAAGAAGTTGCTGTAATAAACGCTACAGAAAACACTTTTGAGAACATGATAGAAAACACTTTATAAAACATTGTAGAAAACACTATAAAACACTGTAGAAAACACTATAAAACACTATAGAAAAAACTTTAGAAAACACTATAGGAAACACTTTAGAAAACACTATAGAAAATACTATAGAAAACACTTTATAAAACACTACAGAAAACACTTTATAAAACACTATATAAAACACTATAGAAACACTTCATAAAACACTATAGAAAACACTTTAGAAAACACTATAGAAAACACTATAGAAAACACTTTAGAAAACACTATAGAAAACACATTGTAAAACACTACATAAGATTAGAGATTAGATTTTGCCACCGAAGTGGCTAGTTTATTGTGCACCCCATATCCATCCTGTGGACGGTAGCGAAAGAGCATATGGATACACAAAAGGCCTAGGCACTAGGCCCCAAAAGGGTTAACAATTGTACATTTGGATTTATATCTACATTTCACTTATCTGTTACAAACAAATTTAGGAAATTTGCTTAGTATAACTGATATCTTATTTTCATAAATAAGATATCTTGACATGTCACATAGGTTATTATAATGTCTATCTCTATATTCCTCAATAAGTGGACAATTAAGCACATAGTATTCAAGACAGTGACCATATGCCTGGTCATATAATTTGAATTTAGTTTGATCATCATCTGTGTATCTCCCAAACTGCCAGAAGTACTTGTAGCCAAGCCTAAGCCTGGCCACTACAACATCAGTCAGTCTGTTCACATTGCAAGTTCCTCCATAAACATGCTTATCTACGTTCATGTTATCATAGTGGGTTATAGATCTACTCAGGCTTCTAACTGCATTCCTATAGCAATCATTTTCATTATTTATTTCTCTCCTAATATTATTCCTAATGCTAGACACAGATATACCAGTTATATTCTACATTCTCCTTCTGGGTGCTCTTCTTGGCTAATATATCAACTTTATCATGAAGGAGTAATCCAATGTATGATGGAATCCATAGCAATTGTACATTAATTCCTTTGTCCAGGATTTTTTAGTATCTATACCTGGCTTCTCCAATGAGCATGCTGTTAGAGTCATTATATGAGTCAAGAGCCTTCAATGATGACATATAATCAGTAATGATGATAGAGTCAAGCTCAGAAACACTAAATAAAACACTATAGAAAACACTTTATAAAACACTATAGAAAACACTATATAAAACACTATATAAAACACTCTAGAAAACACTTTATAAAACACTATAGAAAACACTTTAAAAACACTTTAGAAAACACTATAGAAAACACTTTATAAAACACTATATAAAACACTATAGAAAACACTTTATAAAACACTATAGAAAACACTTTAGAAAACACAATAAAACACTAAGGAATTTAATTTAGAAAACACTATAGAAAACATTGATGAAAACATTACAAGACACTTCAGAAAATACTCTTGAAAACACTGAAAAAATATGGTAGAAAACAATATAGAAAACAAAAAACGCTACAGAAAATACTGTAGAAACCATTATGAAACAATACAGAAAATGCAGATGAAAAAAATGTAGAAAACAATGTATACCTGGAGTATACCTGTGAAGGTATCGTGGATCAGCGCCCCCGCGGCTCGGTCTGAGACCAGGCCTCGTGGTGGATCAGGGTCTGATCAACCAGGCTGTTACTGCTGGCCGCACGCAAACTGACGTACGAACCACAGCCCGGTTGGTCAGGTACTGACTTTAGGTGCCTGTCCAGTGCCTTCTTGAAGACAGGCAGGGGTCTATTGGTAATCCCCCTTATGTATGTTGGGAGGCAGTTGAATAGTCTTGGGCCCCGGACACTTATTGTGTTCTCTCAATGTACTCGTGGCACCCCTGCTTTTCATTGGGGGAATGTTGCATCTCCTGCCGAGTCTTTTGATTTCATAGGGATTGATTTTCGTGTGCAAATTTGGTACTAATTCCTCTTGGATTTTCCAAGTGTATATTATCATGTATCTCTCTCGCCTGCATTCCAGAGAATACAAATCAAGGGACTTCAACCATTCCCAGTAATTTAGGTGCCGTATCGTACTTATGTGTGCCGTGAAAGTTCTTTGTACACTCTCCAGGTCAGCAATGTCGCCAGCCTTGAAGGGGGCAGTTAGTGTACAGCAGTATTCCAGCCTAGAGAGAACAAGTGATTTGAACAGAATCATCATGGGCTTGGCGTTCCTAGTTTTGAAGGTTCTCATTATCCATTCAATCATTTTCCTACCAGATGCGGTAGATACATTGTTGTGGTCTTTGAAGGCGAGATCCTCTGACATTATCACTCCCAGGTTCTTCAAATTACTTTTTCGCTCTATTGTATGGTTAGAATTTGTCATATACCCTGATATAATTTTAATTTCCTCAAGTTTTCCATATCTGAGTAGTTGAAATTTCTCTTCATTGAACTTCATATTGTTTATAGTGGCCCATTTGAAGATTTGGTTAATGTCCGCTTCGAGTCTTGCAGTGTCTTTCATGGACGTCACTGTCATGGCAATTCGGGTGTCATCCGCAAAGGAAGACACAGAGCTATACCTGGAGTACACCTGGAGAGGGTTCCGGGGGCGCCCCAGCGGCCCGGTCTGTGACCAGGCCTCATGGTGGATCAGGACCTGATGAACAAAGCTGTTACTATTGGCAGCACCCTATGGCTTACATCTCTGTCTATGTCAGATATGAGGATGAGGAATAGAATGGGAGCGAGTACTGTGCCTTGTGGAACAGAGCTTTTTACTGTAGCTGCCTCAGACTTTATTCTGTTTACTATTACTCTGTGTTTTATTTGTCAGGAAGTTATAGATCCATCTACCAACGTTTCCTGTTATTCCTTTATCACGCATTTTGTGGGCTATTATACCATGGTCACACTTGTTAAAGACTTTTGCAAAGTCTGTGTATACTACATCTGTATATTTTGTTTATCCTCAACAGCATCCAGGACCTTGTCATAGTGATCCAGTAGCTGGGACAGGCAGGAGCGACCTGCTCTAAACCCGTGTTGCCCTGGGTTGTGTAGTTGATGGGTATCTAGGTGGTTGGCGATCTTGCTTCTTAGAATCCTCTCAAAGATTTTTATGATATGGGATGTTAGTGCTATCTGTCTGTAGTGGGGCTATGTCAGTTGTTTGTAGTGAGTGTGGGATGACCCCTGTGTCCATGCTCGTGACCATGCTGTGTCCAGGCACGTGACAGAAAACTGCAGAAAACGGAAATCTCTACAGCAGATACTGTAGAAAAACCCTATAGAAAACACAGTATGAAACACTATAAAACATTGTAGGAAACACTAAAAAATATTAGAAAACAATTTAGAAACACTACAGAAAACTTATAAAATGATTCAGAAACCTTTGTAGAAAATACAGTAGAAAACATTCGAAAACACTGTGGAAACGTGCTGTAGAAAATACTACAGAAAACACTGTGGAAACGTGCTGTAGAAAATACTACAGAAGACACTGTGAAACGTGCTGTAGAAAATACTACAGAAAACACTGTGGAAACGTGCTGTAGAAAATACTACAGAAAACACTGTGGAAACGTGCTGTAGAAAATACTTTAGAAAGCACTGTAGAAAACAATATAGAAAACACTGTAGAAAAATATATAGAAAAACCCATAAAACAATACAGAAAATTCTGTAGAAAACACTACAAATACTGTTGAAAACAGTTTATATGTACTGTAGAAAACATTATGGAAAACACAATAGAAAACACTTAAGAAAACACTGCCCAAAACTCTGTAGAAAATTATTGTAGATAACAATGAGTAAAAATGTAGAAAACACTGTTAAAAACACTACAGAAAACACTTTAGAAAACAGTTCATAAATCATAAAAAAATCTACAGACTTTATAGAAATCATTGTAGAAAACACTACAAAATAGAAAGCAAAACTGTGGGAAATACTGTAGA
Organism: Cherax destructor; assembly: GCA_009830355.1. Lineage (NCBI taxonomy): Eukaryota > Metazoa > Arthropoda > Malacostraca > Decapoda > Parastacidae > Cherax > Cherax destructor. The sequence continues at coordinate 17,293 of WNWK01012321.1, read as the reverse complement.
AAATAACTTAAAAATCTGTAGAAAAAGTTTGGACAACACGTAGAAAGCACTAAATAAAACACATCAGAAAACACTGTAAAAACACTTCAAAAATACTAAAAAAAATTGCAGATAATACTGTAGAAAACACAATAGAAAACACTGTAGAAAACACCATGGAAAACACTGTTGAAAACACCATGGAAAACACTGTAGAAAACACTATAGAAAACGTTATAAAATACGTTGTAGAACACACTATGGAAAACAAAAACCTAGAGAAAATTTTTGTAGAAAACACTTTAGAAAACACTGTAGAAAAGTCTGTAGAAAATAATATTGAAAACCCTCTTGAAATCACTGTAGAAAACAATATAAAAAATAATTTAGGAATCACTATAGAAAACACTGTAGAAAGCACTGTAGAAATCATTACAGAAAACACTATTAATTTTTTTTTATTTTTTTAGAAAACACTGTAGAACACACTTTAGAAAGGTCTGTAGAAAACACTCTTAAAAATACTATAGAAAACACTATAAAACACTAGAAAAAAATACGAAAACACAATACAATTTTTTTTTTGAAAACACTGTAGAAAACACTATATAACAATATATTTAAAATACTCTACAAATTGCTGTACAAAACACAGTAAAAACACTTGAAAACACTCTATCAAAGACATGAAAACAATAGAAAACACTGAATAAAAGATTAGAAAACAAAGTACAAAACAATATGAAAATACTAAGTAATATAAAACTCACAACAACACTAAAAAACACTAGAAAACTCTATTAAAAACACTATGAAACCCATAAACTACTACAGAAAACTCAGTAAAAAACACGAAAAGACACCATAGAGAACTCTGTGAAAAACACTGTAGAAAACACTTAAAACACTGCAGAAAACACTGTAGAAAACACTAAAAACACTGCAGAAAACACTATAGAAAACATTGCAGAAAACACTATAAAACACTGCAGAAAACACTTTACAAACACTGTAGAAAACCCTATAGAAAACACTACAGAAAACCTATAAAATACTAACAAAAATTCTATAGAAAACCTTAGAAGACACCGTAGCAAAGACTAGAAAACAGTGGAAAACGCTGTAGAAAGTATCATTGAAAACACTTTAAAATATACTATAGAGAACACTGAAAAACGTTTTCAAAACCCTAAAAACACTAGAGAACTGTTAAAACACAGTAGAAAACACTAGAGAACTGTTAAAACACAGTAGAAATCACTAGAGAACTTTTAAAACACAGTAGAAAACACTAGAGAACTTTTAAAACACAGTAGAAAACAATAGAGAACTGTTAATACACAGTAGAAAACACTAGAGAACTGTTAAAACACAGTAGAAAACACTAGAGAACTGTTAAAACACAGAAAACACTAGAGAACTGTTAAAACCCAGTAGAAAACACAAGAGAACTGTTAAAACCCTCTAGAAAACACTAGAGGACTGGTAAAACACTGTAGAAAACAATATAGAACCGTTAAATAACTGTAGAAAACACTATAGTGAAAACTGTAGAATACACTGTAGGAAAGACTGTTGAAAACACTACAGAAAACATTGTAGAAAACAATATAGAAAGCACTGAAGAAAACTCTATTGAAAACAATATAGAAGGTACCATAAAACAATACAAGAAAACTGTAGAAAACACTTTAGAAAACATATAAAACAATGTAGAAAATACTGTAGAAAACTTCATAGAAAACTTAAGAAAACACTGTAGTAAGCAATATAGAAAACACTATGAAAAACTACAGAAAATACTGTTGAAAACTCTACTGAAAACACTTAGAAAACACTTTAGGAAGCAATATAGTAAAGAACACTTTAAAATTAACTTCAGAAAATACTAGTAAAACTTTTTTGGAAAAACTGTAGAAAACACTCTGGAAAACTCATTAGGAAACACTCTGGAAAACTCATTAGGAAACACTCTGGAAAACTCATTAGGAAACACTCTGGAAAACTCATTAGGAAACACTCTGGAAAACTCATTAGGAAACACTCTGGAAAACTCATTAGGAAACACTCTGGAAAACTCATTAGGAAACACTCTGGAAAACTCATTAGGAAACACTCTGGAAAACTCATTAGGAAACACTCTGGAAAACTCATTAGGAAACACTCTGGAAAACTCATTAGGAAACACTCTGGAAAACTCATTAGGAAACACTCTGGAAAACTCATTAGGAAACACAACAGAAAAAAAAACATTTAGAAAAACGCTATAGAAAACACAATTGAAATAAATAACACTTTAGAAAACGCTTTATAAAACACTACAAAAAATACTGTAGGTAACAAGGGGTAGGGGGTAAGGAAGAGGGGTAAATGGAAGGGGGTTAAGTGGTATGGGTTAGATTTAGATTTATTTATCTGTAAAGATTACAATGTGTGGTTTACATTTATAAGACAATAATTACAAAGATGGCCATTAACATGCCTAGCATGCCTGGGCCTAGCATGCCTGGGCCTAGCATGCCTGGGCCTAGCATGCCTGGGCCTAGCATGGGCCTAGCATGCCTGGGCCTAGCATGCCTGGGCACTAGCCATGCCTGGGCCTAGCATGCCTGGGCCAGCATCTCTAGCATGCCTGGGCCTAGCATGCCTGGGCCTAGCATGCCTGGGCCTAGCATGCCTGGCGGCCTGCAGCATCCTGGGCCTAGCATGCCTGGGCCTAGCATGCCTGGGCCTAGCATGCCTGGGCCTAGCATGCTTGGGCAGACTAATACTAGTTCATAATCTACATTACAAATTACAAATGAATAAAAATTTTCAAATGATTAAATAGATTTACAATAGTGAGGTAGTTCAGAATATTTAGATTGTAAAAAAATTACTAATAAGAATGGTTTTGTCTTGTCATGTTACACAGTTTCTCTTAAAGCTCCAATATTGGAGTATATCAGGCAAACTTAAGACTAGTTTCAGATTTATTAGACAATAACTATATTCGGGATTTTATGTTTACTGTCCTTTGGTTCTTTGTTGGTGTAGATGAGGAGGATGTGTGTGTGTGTGTGCGTGAATTTGCATGTATTTAGGTGATGGTGGGGTGTGTTAGTGAGATAAAATGTTTTTTGATGATAGTGTTGAAAATGGTGGCTGAGTCTGCAGTTTTGGAGTTTTCAGGTAGGGAGTTCCAGATTTTAGGCCCTTTAATGTACATTGAACGGACACGGGGAATGTCATAGAGATTTTTGTGTCTGGTATTGTGTCTATGGGTCCTGTCACAACTATCAAGAAAGCGTTTTAGTTCAGGGTTAATATTGGAATTTATGGTTCTGTACATGTAGGTTGCACAGTAGTAAGTGTGGATGTTCTGGACAGTGAGTAATGCGGCCTTTTGTTGAGTTAATATTGGTTTTAGGTGGGTTGTTGCTGTTGATCCCCAAGCACATATGGCATAGGTGAGGTAGGGATAGATGAGTGAATAGTATAGTGTGAGTAGGGCTGATTGTGGTACATAATAACGTATCTTAGAGAGGATCCCAACCGTTTTGGATACTTTTTTTGCTATGTGGTTGCTATGGGTGCTGAAATTCAGGTTGCTCTCCAGGTGTAGGCCCAGGAATTTGCCCTCATTGTGTTTAGCAATAGGAGTGTTGTCAATCATTATGTTCAGTTGTGCAACACCTGTTCTGTTACCAAACATAATGTAGAAGGTTTTGTCAGTGTTAAGTGTAAGTCTGTTGGCTGTCATCCAGGTTGATATTTTTAGTAGCTCTTCATTAACAATGGTGTTGAGTGAGGCAAGATTTGGGTGGGAGATGACATAAGTCGTATCATCAGCAAAGAGAATCGGTTTCAGGTGTTGGGATACGTTGGGAAGATTATTGATGTATAGGAGGAAGAGCAGGGGACCAAGGACACTTCCCTGTGGTACTCCAATATCAAGTGGTCGTGTAGATGAAGTTGTGTCTTTAATGGTGACGTATTGATATCTGTTAGTAAGATAGGATTTGAAATATGTAAGAGCGTGGCCTCTTATACCATAACGGTCAAGTTTTTGGAGTAGGATGCCGTGGTCTACTGTATCAAAAGCTTTCCTTAGGTCAATAAAAAGTCCTAATGGATATTCCTTGTTTTCCAGTGCTGTGTAAAGTAGGTCCAGCATTTTTACAATTGCATCGTTTGTGCTTTTGTTTTTTCTAAAGCCAAATAGGCAGGGGTTGAGTATGCTTTGTACTCTAATAAACGAATATAGTCTCTTGTGCAAGAGTTTCTCAAAATTTTTGGATAGCAACGGTAAGTTTGAGATTGTCCTGTAGTTATTTACATCTGTGTGGTCACCACCTTTGTGTATTGGTGTAACCCTTGCTGTCTTGAGGGGTGCCGGGAAAGTGCTAGTTTCTAGTGAATTGTTAAAAAGTAGTGAAATAGCAGGCGAGAGGACATGAGCCGCTCGCTTGTACAATAGTGGTGGGACTTGAGACAGATTCCCTGATTTATTCTTAAGTGACTTTATAATCATAGTGACTTCAGTGGGTTCGGTAGGTGCAAGATATAAGGAGGATGGGAAATTTCCATCTAAGTAATCACTTGCTTGAGCATTGGTACCTGGGATTTTACTGGCGAGATTTGATCCTATGGTTGAGAAGAAGTCATTTAACTTGTTAGGTGTATCAATAGGCTGTAGTTATGTTTCATTTGGTTTAGTTAGGACAATATTCCTAGTTTTTTCAATTTGTTGGAACCCAGAATCTGAGAGAGAGTTTTCCAGGTCTTTTTTAAATCTCTTCTTGTTTCGGTGAATCTGCTGGAATAGTACAATTGCTTGGCCTTTCTTATTAGTTTGGTGAGAACTGATGCATAGTGTTTAATAGTATCTTTGTGTATTAGGCGCTGTCTATATTGCTTCTCATATTGATGTTTCTTATCAATGGATCTTAGTATGTTGTTAGTTAGCCATGGGGAACGTAGCCGTTTGTTCGTAATCTGTTTCATTTTTATGGGACAATGTTTGTTGTATAGTCTAAGTAATTCATTAAGAAATATGTCTGTGCAACATACGATACCAGTGGCATTGGAGAATTCAGTAGGCCAGTCAACCAACACTAGCTCTGTTGTAACAGTGTTGTCAGGGTGGTAGGCCAGTCAACCAACCTAGCTCTGTTGTAACAGTGTTGTCAGGGTGGTAGGCCAGTCAACCAACCCTAGCTCTGTTGTAACAGTGTTGTCAGGTAGGCCAGTAACCAACTAGCCTTGAACAGTGTTGTCAGGGTGGTAGGCCAGTCAACCAACCCTAGCTCTGTTGTAACAGTGTTGTCAGGGTGGTAGGCCAGTCAACCAACCCTAGCTCTGTTGTAACAGTGTTGTCAGGGTGGTAGGCCAGTCAACCAACACTAGCTCTGCTGTGAAGTTACTTATGGAGGCCTCGTCATGAAGTCTAAAAGAAACTTTGTTGTATTTCAGTGGTGGTTTATTAATGTTTGTTAAGAGGAAGGTGGGGTAGTGGTCTGTGGTGCTGTCTGTAATTATCCCTGATTTAAGGGGGGCTAGTATATTGGTCCATATATGGTCAATTATGGTTGCACTTGTCTCAGTCAGCCTGGTTGGTTTAGTAATAGTTGGTATGAGATGTGTGTTGTTCATATTGTTGATGAAGTCAGTTACTGGCTGGTCATCTGTGAGGCCAAGGTTAATGTTGAAGTCTCCAGCTAAGAGAAGGTGGTGTTTGTTCATTTGTTTGTGTGTTATTAGTGTCTTTAATTTATCGCTAAAATTTGTTATGTTAGTATGAGGCATCCAGTAAATGGCACCGATTGTTATAGGAGTCTTAAGGTTTTTTACAGTAAAATTTGCAAAAATATATTCTCCATATTCATCACTAAAGCAGGAGGTGTTATAACAAGATAGTACATTGGAGTAATACTACCCCCAATTTGGTATGGTCTGCAGTTGTGGATTGCAGTGTATCCTGGTATTGAGTAGATATCTGTTGTGGCCTGCTTAAGCCAGGTTTCAGTAAGAATAATGCAGGAGAAGGTAGTGTTTAGGGTATCAAGGAGTGCCAGGAGGTCATCATAGTGTTTGCTTAGGAACCTGATATTGTAATTAAGAATTGTAATATTTTTAGCAGTATTTAGGACAGTGCTGGCTTGTGATGCTGTGTAATAGAGACAGTTACTTTCCATTAAATTTTGATTGGGAGTTAGATTATATAGGTTTATATTTGGGTCGACAGGCTCATTCATTATTAGGTTTGAAGGTAATTCTTTGTATCATGTATAGTGTGTTGAGTTCCAGTACTGATGTGTGTAATAGGGGATGCTTGGACAAGTGTATAGCTAATACATGTTGCTCAAGTAGACTGTAGAAACTAATAAACATAATGAAATTCGTGTTGACTATGTATTAAGCTAGAATGAACTAGAGTATTAACTAGATATAAGCTATTATGATAAAATTACAATATAATGTAGCACTATGAACTGTGATTGCACTAAACCTAACAGTTGTTGTTTAAAATATATAGTAGAATAATATATGCACAATTCTAATTTAAAGACTATGTGAGGTTTTGTACTGCTATGTATATAAGGTTAGGGGGTAAGGGGTAAGAGTATGGGGAAGAGTATGGGGTAAAGAATAGGGGGTAAAGAATAGGGAATAATGGGTAGGGGTAAAGGTGAGGGGTAAGGGGTTGGGGTAGAGATAAGGGGAAAAGAGTAAGGGTACTGGATAATGAGTAAGGAGTAGGGGATACAGGGTAGGGGTAAGGGGAAAAGGGGATGGGGTAAGGGGTTATTGTAGGGGTAAGTTGTAATTGGTGGGGGTAGGGGTAAGGCGTAGGAATAGGGGTAAAGGGTAGGGTTATTGGGTAGGAGGTAGAGGTAGGTGGTAAAATATAGGTGTAAGGTGTAGGAGTAAGGGGTAGGGGTAAGGGTAGGAGTAAGGGGTAGGGGTAAGGGTAGGAGTAAGGGGTAAAAACACAGGAAACAAAAACGTCAGCTAACCCAACCCCTCACCTATAGTGTTAACCCAGACCCATCCCTCAGCCCTAGCACTACTGCCCACAGCGCTGGTGCTGGCCCAGACTCAGCCCCCAGCCCTAGTGCTGACTCAGACTCAGCCCCCAGCCCTAGTGCTGACACAGACTCAGCCCCAGCCATAGTGCTGACTCAGACTCAGCCCCCAGCCCTAGTGCTGACTCAGACTCAGCCCCAGCCCTAGTGCTGACTCAGACTCAGCCCCAGCCCTAGTGCTGACTCAGACTCAGCCCCCAGCCCTAGTGCTGACTCAGACTCAGCCCCAGCCCTAGTGTGACTCAGACTCAGCCCCCAGCCCTAGTGCTGACTAAGACTCAGCTCCCAGCCCTAGTGCTGACTAAGACTCAGCTCCCAGCCCTAGTGCTGTCTCAGACTCAGCCCCCAGCCCTAGTGCTGACTCAGACTCAGCCCCCAGCCCTAGTGCTGACTCAGACTCAGCCCCCAGCTCACATTGCAGATGTAGTGGAGGAGTCTTCATCGTCTTCTTCTGCAGGAGGTGGTAGTTCCCTGGAAGCAGGAGGGAGGGGGGCTCTGGCTTGGCTACTGAGGATTGATGTACAGTCCTAGAAAGTGTACAAATTGAGAACACACCGACCACAAATTCTACCAAACCAAAAGCGAAATGGTGCAAATTCTAGATTTGGGGCATCTGTAAGCATGGAATATCAGGAAAAACAAAAGGAACTTGCAACTCTGAGCATCACACAAAGTGTCGTGACCTCCTGTCACGACATTTAACAGGGAGCGGCAGGTACAGACCTCATAAGACAAACAATAGTAGTTACAACAACCCAACTCCAAGTGATTTTTTAGTGGCAGGAAAGAAAGAAAGAAATGGAAGGAAATAAAAATAATCCACCACCTTGGAGCCTTGTTAGACTGGAGGAACAACCAGTGGCCCCTCATGGCCCTCCAGAACCACAACTACTGCTGATGTTAACAACAAACTCCATGACCTCGTTTACATTTGCTAATTTACTGGGCCTTAAGCCATCCACCAACAACAAATAACTTTTATCAGTGGACTTCTAGAGGAGTCTAATGCGATGTTTACAGCCTTCACAGAGACCCACACAAAAGATCACTTTGACAACGAAATATAGATAAATGGGTACAACCTTTTTAGATATAACAGAAAGAAGATGCAACAAGGGGGGGTTGGCCTGTATGTCAAAGAGTCGCTCATCTGCACAGATATGTTGAACACCACAAATGATGTAGTTGAAGTTCTAACAATAAAGATCAAGAACCAAAACCTAGCCATCGTGGTTGTATATAAGCCACCAGATGCAACTTCCCAACAGTTCAAGGAACAGCTACTGAAAATTGATTAATGTCTGGAAAACCTTCCAGCTCCATCTTCAAACATCTTACTGCTTGGTGATTTCAACCTAAGACATACACAATGGAAGAATATAACAAATAATGTTATAGCAGAAATAATCCCTGGAGGCAGCGCAGATGAAAGGTCATACACATATAAGCTACTAAATCTCTGTGATAAACACATCTTAAGTCAGCAGATAGTGGAGCCAACAATACTAGAGAACACACTAGACCTTATCTTCACAAATAATGAGGACCTAGTAAGAGACACCACAATATCAAAAACAACTAATTCAGATCAAAAGCTAATGGAAGTTCAGACTAGCATGCACAGGCGTCCTGATCAACAAAATGCACGTTGCTGTGAAGGTGTCTTCACCAAATACAACTTCAACAACAAGAACATCAACTGTGACCAGGTGAACCATGTCTTAAATGAAACATGTTGGGAAGATATCTTAAATAACATGGATCAAAAGCGCTGACCAGGGAAGTGGAAAGTATCAAACTTAAGTTAAAGGATTCATACAGCATCCAGGAGAGACAAGACGGGCTAAAAGCGATTAGTGAAATTGAAAGAAATTCGAAATATTTCTTTTCGTATTACAAAAAACCCGGCAACTAACACATCAAGTATCAGGTCCTTGCTCACACAAGATGGGACTTACACACATGACAAAAACAATTAGTGAGATACGGAAATCCCAATGCGACTTTGTGTTTAGCGAGCCAATAATCAGTCTAAAGATCGACAATCCAAATTATTTTTTCATGAATGAGCCTCAAAACTCCATCAATGTACGCCAAATTTTTGACATTACCCAAACTCCAATAGACTTTGAGAAAGCCATTGACAACATGCCCATGCACTCAGCCCCAGGCCCAGACTCGTGGAACTCTGTGTTCATTAAGAACTGCAAGAAGCCCCGGGCTCTCGCGTGCTCTAAGTATACTATGGATAAGGAGCTTAGACATGGGTGAAATTCCACAGTTACTAAAAACAACGGACATAACCAGACTCCATAAAGGTGGCAGCAAAGCAATAGCTAAGAACTATAGACCAAAAATTCTACGTCCCACATCATAAGTCTTTGAAAGAGTGCTAAGAAGGAGGATTGCAAACCACTTGGATTCCCAACAACTGCACAATCCAGGGCAACATGGGTTCAGAGCAGGTCGCTCCTGCCTCTCGCAACTACTGGATCACTATGATATGGTCTTGGAAGCACTGGAAGAAAAACGGAATGCAGATGTAATATACACAGACTTTGCAAAAGCCTTTGACAAGTGCGATCATGGTGTAATAACACACACAATGCGTGTTAAAGAAATAACTGGCAAAGTGGGCAGATGGATCTTCAACTTTCTAACCAATCCAACACAAAGAGTAGTGATAAACAGAGTTAAATCAGAAGCTGCCATAGTGAAGAGCTCTGTCCCACAAGGCACAGTACTCGCTGCTATTCCTGTTCCTCATCCTCATATCAGACATAGACAGAGATGTAATCCACAGCACCGTGATAACCTCCAAGAAGATATAAACCAAATTTTCCAATGGGCAGCGGAGAACAATATGATGTTCAATGAAGACAAATTTCAACTACTCCATTATGGAAAACTGGAGGAAATAATAATTAGAACTGAGTATATTACAAACTCCGATAACACAATAAAGCGAAAAAGTATTGTGAGGGACCTGGGAGTGGTAATGTCTGAGGATTTCACTTTCAAGGATCACAACAGTGCCTTGATCACAACTGCAAAGTAAATACACAATGGATGATGAGAACATTCAAAACAAGAGATGCCAGGCCAATGATCCTTTTTAAATCACTTGTTCTCTCTAGGCTGGAATACTGCTGTACATTAACATCTCCGTTCAAAGCAGGTGAAATTGCAGATCTAGAGAATGTAAAGAGAACCTTTACTGGGAGCACTTGGAAGCACTCGACTTGTACTCACTGGAGCGCAGGCGAAAGAGATACATCATAATTTACACTTGGGAAATCCTAGAAGGAATGGTCCCGAATCTGCACACAGAAATCACTCCCTAAGAAAGTAGAAGACTGGGCAGGAGGTGCAAAATACCCCCAATGAAAAGTAGGGGCGCCATTGTACCAAGAGAAAATACAATAAGTGTCCGGGGCCCAAGACTGTTCAACAGCCTTCCACCATGCATAAGGGGAATTACCAATAGGCCCCTGGCTGCCTTCAAGAGGGATCTGGACAGACACTTAAAGTCAGTGATGGATCAGCCGGGCTGTGGTTCGTACATTGAACTATGTGTGGCCAGCAGTAACAGCCTGGTTGATCAGGCCCTGATCCAACGGGAGGCCTGGTCATGGACAGGGCCGTGGGGGCGTTGATACCCGAAATACCCTCCAGGAAGGTAGGTAGACTCCTGGTAGGGGTAGGGGTAAGGGTAGGAGTAAGAGGTAGGGGTAAGGGGTAGGGGTAATGGGTAGGTAAAGCGTTAGGGGTAAAGGGTAGGGGTAAGTAAGGAGTGGGGGTAGGAGGTAACTGGTTGGAGGTAAAGGGTAGGGGGTTAGGGGTAGAGAGTATAGGAGGAGGGGTAAGGGCTTAGGGGAATGTGGTATAGGGTAAGGGCAAGAGGGTAAGGGGTAAATGGTAGGGATAAAGGGAGGGAGTAAGGGGTAGATCAAGGCAAGAATACAAGAATGTTCCTCCCACTCAGTATTGATTCCATTAAAGATGCGGTGCCCACCCTCCCAGACCACCCACCCACCCTCAGAGATCACCCACCCACCCTCCCAGACCACCCACCCACCCTCAGAGTACAAGCCCACCCACCCTAACAGCCCACCCACCCACCCTCAGAGAACACCCACTCACCCTCCCAGACCACCCACCCTCCCAGACCACCCACCCTCCCAGACCACCCACCCACCCTCAGAGCCCACAAACCCACCCTCTCAGCCCAAAGCCCACCCACCCACCCTAAACCCTCAGAGCCCACCCACCCACCCTCCCAGCCCAAAGCCCACCCACCCACCCTAAACCCTCAGAGCCCACCCACCCACCCTCCCAGCCCTTCATCCCAGACCACCCTCCCTGCTGACCATCCTAGACCACCATCCCTGCCAGGCCACCATCCCAGACCACCCTCCCGGCCACCCCCACCTCCCAGCCCACCCTCCCAGACCACCCTCCTGCCCACACTCCCAGCCCACCATCCCAGTCCAACCTCCCAGATCACCCTCCCAGCCCACCCTGCCAGCCTAGCCTCCTCGCCCTCCCAGCCAGCCCACCTTCCCACCCTCCCAGCCAGCCCACCTTCCCACCTTCCCAGCCCACCCTGCCCTTCCTCCCTGCCCACCTTCCCAGACCACCCTCCCAGCCCACCTTTCCAGCCCATTTATTCCCTCATCTATGTCGTTTATGTAGATTGTGAACAACAAGGGGCCCAATACTGATCCCTGTGGAACACCGCTTGTGACACTTCCCCACTCTGATTTCTTCCCATTTATGCAAACTCTCTGCTGTCTATTTGTCAACCATGCCTCTATCCAGGAAAAAAATTCTCCTCCTATTCCGTGTGCCTTAATTTTCCTCAATAGTCTCTGATGTGGGACTCTATCAAAAGCCTTACTGAAGTCCATATACACAATATCATATTCATTACCATGATCTATCTCCTCAAATACCTTAGTGAAAAAAGTTATTAAATTTGTAAGGGAGGAACGCCATTTTGTAAAACCGTGCTGAGATTCGTTGATTAATTTATGCTTTTCAAGATGGCTGCGAATTGCCTCGGCAATTATTGATTCCATAAATTTTCCCACTATGGAGGTTAGGCTTATTGGTCTATAGTTCGAAGCTAAGGACCTGTCTCCTGCTTTGAAAATAGGTATTACATTTGCAATTTTCCACTTATCTGGCACCATGCCAGTTTGCAGTGATATGTTGAAAAGATTAGCCATAGGTTTGCTAAGCTCCTCTTTACATTCCTTTAGAACCCTTGCATATAGTTCATCAGGGCCTGGGGATTTGTTAGGATTTGTCTAAGGACCATGTCACTTGTGACCCTAATCGTGCATAATTTACTATCGTCCTGTTCTACATAATTTATTATTTCTGGAATATCGCTAGTATCTTCCTGTGTAAAAACTGAGAGGAAGTAAGTGTTAAAAATTCTACACATTTCCTTATCACTGACGGTGAGCTGACCTGAGTAACTTTTGAGTGGGCCTATCTTGTCCCTAATCTTACTTCTGTATACCTGAAAAAATCCTTTTGGGTTAGATTTCGATTCTCTCGCAACTTTAACCTCATAGTCTCTTTTTGCTTTTCTTATTCCCTTTTTTATTTCTCTCTTTAACTGAATATATTGATTACTTAATTGCCCCTCTCCTCTTTTGATTCGCCTATATATGCCTCTCTTTTGACCAATGAGATGTTTTAATCTATTGTTCATCCATTTAGGATAATTTTTGTTTGATCTGATTTCCCTATTAGGAACATAAGTTGTCTGTGCAGCTAGAACTATTCTCTTGAAAACGTCATATTGGCAATCACCACCTACCTGACCCACTGTCAGGTCATTCCAGTTCAGCCCACCCAGGTAATTTTTCAGACCTTCCCAGCCCACCTTCCCAGACCACCTTTCCCGCCTACCTTCCCAGACCACAATCCCTGCCCACCCTCCCAGCTCACCATCCCAGCCCACCCTACAAGCCCACCCTTCCTGCTTTGCCTGTCCACCTTCCTGACCCACCCTCCAAGCCCACTCTCTAAGCCCGCCCTGCATACCTGCCCAGACCACTCTCCTTGCGAACCCTCCATCCCCACCTTCCCAGACCACCCTCCCAGACCATCCTCCTAGCTAACTTAAATCCGTTATTCCTGATTCTTATCTGATTCGATATCATCAGTACTTTATTAATATCCCCTTGTTTATGCCCATCATCCAATTATACACCTCGATGATATCTCCCCTCATTCTACGTCTCTCCAGAGAGTGAAGATTCAAGGCTCTAAGTCATTCTACGTCTCTCCAGAGAGTGGAGATTCAAGGCTCTAAGTCTATCTTCATACGGGAGATTCCTTATACAGTAAATCATTTTAGTCATTCTTCTCTGTATGTTCTCCAATGAGTCTATATCCATCCTGTAGTAAGGAGACCAAACTGAGCGGAATAATCCAAGCGAGGTCTCACTAGTGATGTATAGAACTGTAAAATAACTTTTGGACTTTTGTTACTTATACTTCTTGAAATAAATCCTAGTAATATGTTAGCCTTATTGCGCACACTTAGGCACTGTTGTCTTGGCTTTAGATTTTTGCTTACAATGCCTCCCAAGTCTTTTTCACATTCTGTATGATCAAGTTCTACTTCACCTAGTTTATAACTTCGAGGTTTATTTTCATTACCAACGACTAGAACTTTACACTTGTCCACATTGAACTTCATCTGCCACTTTTCAGACCAAGACATTAATTTATTCAACTCCTCCTGGAGTTAAGCACTGAAAGTGTGTTGTTTAAATGTTCTGTTTGTAAGTTGGTTTTGTAAAGGACTTGCCAAGTATGGGCCAACAGGCCTACTGCAGTGTTCCTCCTTTCTTATGTTCACTGGTATCCTCCTCAGAATGAATCATACGGCCTATTTTTGTATCATCAGCAAATTTGCTCATGTCACTTGTAATTCCTTCATCAAGGTCATTAATGTAAATTATGAACAACAATGGGCCTAAAACTGATCCTTGTGGAACGCCACTAGTGACTAATCCCCATTCAGACTTGACCCCATTAATGGAAACTCTCTGCTTTCTATTGGTAAGCCATGCCTCTATCCATGCTACAACTTTACCTCCTATACCATGAGCTGCCACCTTTCTTAAGAGTCTCTTGTGAGGTATTCTATCGAAGGCCTTACTGAAATCCAAGTAAACAATATCATATTCTTTATCACTGTCTACTGCCTCAAATGTTTTATTGAAGAACGTCAGTAAATTTGTCAGGCAGGAACGACCTCTCGTGAACCCATACTGAGATTCATTAATCAAATTATGTTCTTCAAGGTGACTTCTAATAATATCAGCTATAATTGATTCTAATAATTTGCCTACTATAGACGTCAGGCTTATTGGACGGTAATTTGATAGAATGGATTTATCCCCTGATTTAAATATAGGAACTACATTAGTTATCTTCCTCATCTCTGGCACAACACCAGTTAGGATGGATGTATTAAACACGCTGGTTAATGGCTGACTAAGTTCCATTTTGCATTCTTTAAGTACCCTGGAAAACAACTCGTCGGGTCCCGGGGACTTATTTTGCTTCAGTTTATCTATCTGTTTGATAACCATGTCCCTCGTGACAGTAATATTAGTTAATTTGAATTCTTCAGGAACAGAATAATTGTTAATTTCTGGAACCTCATTTACGTCTTCTTGTGTAAAGACTGCCAAAAAAAATCAGCTGTTCATTCCCAATTTTCAGAGGTCCTACTTTTTTCCTTCACCTTCGTCCTATACACTTGAAAGAACCCTTTTGATGCGCCTATAAATTCCTCTTTTTCTCCCCTAATAGATACTTTAGCCTCCTTTTAACCCATTTTGGATCGTTATTATTAGACCTAATTTCTCTCTGGGGAATGTATATACTCTGAGCACGTTATTAAGAAGAAAATCATAAACACAGATCCTTTCGTAATCGTAAGTATGATCATCGTCAATAAAATCATTAGCTAGATTACCCCAATCGCGATTAGACAGGTGTTCCCTAAGTCCATTATAATCAGCAGAACGAAAATCAGGGACTTTTACCATATTATCATTATTCTCGTACTCCCAGGTAATATTAAAAGTAATGGATTTGTGATCACTAGCTCCAAGCTCTTCAGTGATCACCAGATTATTTACAAGTGTTTCTTTATTTGACAAGACTAGGTCGAGCAAATTGTTACCTCTGGTAGGCTCTGTTACACACTGCTTCAAAAAACAGTCCTGAACTACTTCCATAAAGTCACTGGACTCCAGATTACCGGTCAAAGAAGTCCAGTCAATTTGACTAAAGTTAAAATCCCCTACTATCACTACGTTGTTGTCTAGAAGCCCTAACAATTTCGTCCCAAAGAAGTCTCCCTCTATCGTGATCCAAGCCTGGAGGTCGGTATATTACACCTAGAATTAGTTTTTCTCGACTTTCTAGAAATTCTACCCAAATAGATTCTGTGACCAATCTATCTAGTTTTATACATATTTTCATGCAACAATTTATATTTTCTCGTACATATAATGCAACTCCACCCCCTTCCCCATTATTTGTATCTACATGGAACAACTTAAATCCTTGACTATGACACTCAGCAATCATATCCTCCCGACTCTTAAAATCATACCATGTTTCAGTTATTGCAATGACATCAAAGTTGCCAGCACATGCTACCAAACGTAATTCATTAATCTTATTTCTTGCACTTCGACTGTTAGCATAAAATGCAGTCATATGTTTTTTCTTCTGCACCTTTTTCCTATTCAGCTTTGCTTTTACACAATTTCTGTAATTATCATTACCCAGTGTTACTCCCTGACTGTTATTATTAAGATTCATAATATCAAATCCCAAGTCAATATTTTCACACTCATTATTTTCCCTTCCTAAACCCATACATCTAACTAATCCTAGTTTAAAGTCCTACCAACGCCCTCAACTGAGCTAGCAAGAAAACCCACACCTGCCCTGGATAAGTGAACCCCATCCCTGGCATACATGTCATTTCTACCGTAGAAGTGGTCCCAGTTGTCAATGAATGGTACTGCATTATCCTTACAGTGTTTGTCCAGCAAACAATTAATACCAATTACTCTGGACAAAAATTCATTTCCAAGACCTTTTCTTGACAAAATGCCACATATAACAGGGCTTCCTCTCTTCTTCCTAATTATGTCTATTGCTGTCCTGTACCTTCTAACTAAATCCTCACTTCTACGCTTGCCTACATCATTGCCTCCAGCACTGAGGCAGATAATAGGATTGATCCCATTACCACTCCTGATGCTGTCAAGCCAGCTAACAATATCCTCCATCCCAGCCCCAGTAAAGCAAACCCTCTGTCTCCTACTCCTATCCTTCAAGAAGAAAGCCCTATCCATGTACCTAACCTGACTATCCCCAACAAGAACAATGTTCTTACCTTCCTTGGTGTCGTTCGTCATGAAGTTCCCAGTAGTCGACTCACATTCATTGGGTAACACAGAAAATGGGTTCGATATTTCCAAAACAGTCTCCTGGATCTTCGTTGTTTCTACCTCTCCATCCGTCTTCTTGATCCTTAACTTTGCCCCATGCTTTCCAGCCACTGTCCGAGTTCCTTTCTTGAATTGAAGATTCTCAACAGGAGGATTACTACAAATCCTCTTGTTTTCCTAAGTCAGTCGCTGTATCTCAAGCTTAGCTACCCTCAGTTCCTCCTTAAGCTGCTGGTAGAGTTGCTCAAGAGACGACATCTTGGTTCAGATTAACAGAGAGCACTCTAGACAAGTCATCACAGAGCTAAGTACAGGTCACCACTCAGCAAAGTACAGAACAACACTCAGCAAAGTACAGGACAACACTGAGCAAAGCACAGGTCACCACTGAGGAAAGTACAGGTCACCACTGAGCAAAGTACAGGTCACCACTGAGCAAAGTCTAAGACACCACTGAGCAAAGTACAAGACACCACTGAGCAAAGTACAGGTCACCACTGAGCAAAGTACAGGTCACCACTGAGCAAAGTATAGGACACCACTGAGCAAAGTACATGTCACCACTGAGCAAAGTACAGGTCACCACTGGGCAAAGTACAAGTCACCACTGAGCAAAGTACAGGTCACCACTGAGCAAAGTACAGGTCACCACTGAGCAAAGTACAGGTCACCACTGAGCAAAGTACAGGTCACCACTGAGCAAAGTACAGGTCACCACTGAGCAAAGTACAGGTCACCACT
>WNWK01012320.1:0-60147 GCA_009830355.1 Cherax destructor | reverse complement strand
AAAGTCAGTATCCTGGTTCGTTATCCGACATATTATATAGCTTAAGAGGATTGCAACTGATAGGGTACTAACCAGCGAAATATATTTAAAGATTTATTATCAAAGTGAGAAAATCTAGGGTAGCAAAGTAAATCAAATATAAAGATATTAATTAAGATATCAATTAGGAGGTTAATTAGAAGGGTAGCTCCTACACTGCTCTCATATACAATAAGTCTGTGCTGAGGCACATATATATAAATGACTCAGAAGTACCATCAGGTACAATGTCAGTAATTACAATAATATATATACAAATAAGCATAAATGTGTGTATGAGTGTGCTCCGTAACTCTAAGACTCGACTCAACCAGTGTACGACTGAACTTCTCTTAAGCTATCTGGACTAACAAACTGACAATCAGAACAGCTTGATTGTCCAGTAAAATGACCATCTGCAGAACAGCACTATAACAGGCAACAGCAACACAGCGTCAGGAACAAGGAGATAGAAAATCGACCTCAACTGGGGACCATCAGTAGATCCTCCAAAACAGTCACAAAACTCCTTTCTACTGAAACTAGGTTCAGCATAAACAATCCCAAACTGTGGTGGTGCACAGATGCCTTATCGAGTAGGTCCAGAGCTATAGCTTGAGACCTGAGTTGTATCAGAGTGTCAATGTGACACACACCCAGAACAACGTCGAAAAATCACTGTCTAGTCTATTCTCTGTGAACAGAGTTACACAGAGTTCTGAGAAGTATGATTCGCCTCACCAACGAATGCATACTCTACCCAACAGAGTCTAATGTCGAGAAAACAAGTAGAAATAAGAGTGAGGTGTTGACTCGACGAAGGTCAGCAGGCCAGAGAGAGAGAGGGAAGAGGAACAACCACCCAGCTCAGGTGTGTTCAGCGACTGACTCCTCCCAGCAACTAGACGCCGGCAGCATAACAGTAGTTTGCCAACTCCAAGGCAGTTACGCCACACTCTCGAGCACAACATAAAATATTACATCCTACCTAATAAATATAGCTAAGTCAAATAATAGTCTAATAATAGTATAAAGCACAATATTAACGATTTAGCTATTATCGAGAATATCAGCAATATAAAATTATAGAAAATGGAAATATACATACAGTGGTACCCCGGTTTACGATATTTTTTCATTCCAGAATGCTGTTCAAGTGCCATTACCAAACGAATTTATCTCCTTAAGAAAAGTTGTAAAATAGACTAGTCCTTTTAGACCCCCAAAATTACACTTACAAAAGCATTTAAAAAAATAAACTTACATAAAAGGGTGAGTTTGGGGACCATCGTAAACCGGGGTACCACTGTATATATACATTGAGGCCCAATTCTGGGGGCGCAATAAGAGGGTATAGGGCAATAACTTTGTTATGCTCTGATTACAAGATTTTTGCAAAGATATTAGCGAATAGGATGAAAAGGGTGTTGGAGAAAGTTTTAGAGGACGGTCAGTTTGGTATACCAGGACGTAGTATTAGGACGGGGCATAGAAGAATTAAGTCTTTCGTGGAACTGAAGGAAGGGGGAGGGGTTTTGGGGTTAGATTGGGAAACGGCGTACGATAGTGTAGACAGGGAGATGTTATAGAGATCTTAGGAGGCAGGGTTTCGGGAAATTGTTAGGTGGGTAAGAACCTTGTATGATGGTGCCTTGGCGAGGGTCCAGGTTAATGGCAGGTTAGGGGTTCAGGTGAGGTTTGAGAGGGGTCTGAAGCAGGGTTGTCCCCTATCTCAGATCCTTTTTGGGTGTTTGCAAGACCCCTTTTATAGGTTGGTTCGTGAGGGGGTATGGGATGGGGATGAAAAGTGGGGTTGTGTAACGGCATAGTAGGTTATGTTGATGACACTACAATTATGGTGGGAGTAGTGAGGGTTTAGGAAATGTTAATAAGATTATAGAGGTGTTTGGAGGGGCTACTGGGATGGGCATCAATAGAGCGAAATCTAGGTTGTTGGAGGTAGGTTCGTGGTGGGTGGGCCGTTGGGAAGTAGGGGTGGGTGGATGTGTGTTGATAGCTTAAAAATATGTGGGTCATTTTTAGTCATAGTAGTCAGTTGGCAAGGGACTTAAATTCGAGTTTTTTTTTTATATTTTATTTAAAAACTTAACATACATGATACATAGAAATGGTATACAAATATGAAACGATTCTGTTCATAAGACATACTACTTCGTGCAATGATGAAATACACCATGAACTAACAAGAAACTAGTAATACTGTATAAGAATATTGACGACTGTTTTCAAACTTTACTATGCATCCCACCTCACAAAGTATTACAAAACATGATGGCTGCTATGTTAATTCTTCACCTAATTGCATTTCAGTTGTTTTCAAATATTTTTACTCCACATTATAGCTGATACAGAATAACTTAAGCTCAAATAAACTTATTTTTCAACTGAAATCGTGTATTCTTGTGACATATAATTTTTAATTTTTATTTAAAATTTTTACTACAATGTAGTACATCAATGAAAAATGGCACACCAATAGATGCCAAATACCGCAACACTAGATACATGACATCCAATTATTCCCGTGCACCCTATATGACTTACAACCTTATACGTGACATACATAAAAGAGCATAACTTATATATAATGCCAAAATACATTTGAAACAAACCAATACCCTTTGTAACAAGGGTGCATCTTTGTCACATGCAAATATATCTACCAAACACATAAAACTAAAGCAGGCCCTAAACCCTGTACCTTATTCCTTCTTTTATAAGGTAACCCTCCCTCCCACTACATTAACAAACCTGTCAGAACATCATATTAACAAACAATATATATTCATATAGTTAATACGCAACAAGGCGTAACTGATAATGTACTAGTTACAACATGAACATTTATAAAATCGGTTGTTCTGAACAAGGTCATATCATACATCATACTAAAAATATATCTAACCTAACACACCATACTGATAGTTGTCACCACTCCTCATTCAGTAAACTTTAACTTACAACTGTTTTTACTCCGTACTATATGACGTAATATTATCCAACACAAGGTTTTATACAAGTAAACATAACAGTACCCTCAATAAAAATAACACGTATAGGAAATACTATACTTTTCACGTATGCGTACACAACGCACAATGTTACATACATGTGAAACCCTTTTTATGATCGTTTAACGATACAAAACAGATACATGAGGCTAATATTTTGTATTTCCTACGTCATCATCCAACAGAGAAGCTCCCCATACTCATACTCCAGACCCATGCCTCTCCGATCAAGAAAACCGTCAGGTAAACCCACTCAAACCCTTACAAAAAGATTAACCCCTATAATCAAAACCCTCCCCACTTGAAAAGCCACCCCCTGCGTCATTAGTCATCCCAACCCCCTCCATACACACATACCTAAAACCCTCTTATCTCCCACAACCGCTAAAATTACCTTGATAATTAAACTCCCCTCTCCCACTATGACCCAACAGACACACCTCCCCCCACCTAGAACTACACCCTAATACACATCCAAAACTCCACGCTCACTCGTCATACCTTAACCAGGATGAGCTTACCCTCCTACCACGTCAAGCCCCCTTCTACGTCTACAATACATCCCGCAAAACCATTTTCCTATACTCATCAGAAAATGCAGACTCCCATTTACTCCCATACACCACCCGATTCCTGCATTTACTCCTATACATTGTGCCCCCATAGCTCTAATCCTTTCCCCCACCCCCTGCTCCCTCAGTCTCCAGGACACACACACGAAATCCACCATTAAATACCAGAAACCCATGCGTTCTCTATCACCCACCCCTCGTATATCCATACTCATAGCCCTCAGTACTGAAATACCCCACCCCCATTTTCCTCAACACCCTGCCTATCCATTCTCTCCCCACCCCCAGTTCCTCACAAAAATATAGCATGCATCACTATTTTGCGACCCACATCTTTTACAGCACCCATCTCGAACAATGCCCATCCGACATAACAATGCCTTATCTGCCACCACCCCATGTAGAAACCTATACATTAATTCCCTATCCCCAGCCCTAATCTCATACCTTTCAAACCCCTCCAGATCAATCCCCAATCATACATAGGTATTCAGCCACCCCTCCAATCCCATCCTTCCCCACACGCGACCTCCAAAACACTAGCCTTCACTTCTTGCACCCTCCTCACAATCACCAAATGCCGCAATATATCCCAACACGTCCCCAACGACACCCCCACCATCTGCGCACCTCCCGCTCCACGCTCCACCAGCTCCACCGCTCCCACGGTAGCCCCAGTGCCTCCCAGCCGCACCATACACCCTTTCACAAACAAACACATCAACCTCCTTTCCACCCAAATAAGCCCCAACCCCCTAACTCCACTCTCTTCCTAACCACCTCCTTCCTCAACCAGTGTTTACCGAAAGCCCAAATGTACTTAAAACCCTCACCTCCAACCCTCTCACATCCTCCTGCATCAGAGGGTAAACCACTGCCACGTGCCACAGTCTACTGTAGATCAGCACATTCACCGCTATCACCCTCTGATGCAAGGAAAGATCCCTGCCCTCCAACTGCAACCTATCTAGCGCTAGTTGCACCACCCTCCCAGAGTTCACCCTCCTGGCCTCCATACTGTCACCCATATACATAATACCACAAATTTTCAGACTATCCACAATAATCCACCCATATCTCTCAGCCAATCTACCTCCAATCCATGCCCCTACCTCCAACAAACGCGATTTCCCATTAATTCTCATACCCGTAGCTGCACAAAAACACCCTTAGAGCCCCTCAATAATCTTCAATCCCTCTTCCATTCTCACCAGCACCGTGGTATCGTCCACGTACTCCCACTATATCATTTCCTCCTCCCTGCCTGTATCCCACCCACCCCACATTCTTCACAATCATCCTGTAAAAGGGATCTTGCATGCACGCGAACAATATCTGGGATAATGGACATCCCTGTCGCAAACCCCTATCCATTCGTACCACCTTCCCAATTTCCCATTCACCTGCACATGCACAGTAGCCCCGAATACACCGTCTCTACCCACCTAACTACCTCCTCACCAAACCCCTGTTTTCTCATGATCGCATACAGCATCCTCTCTCCACACTATCATATGCCCCTTCCAGTCCAACGCATACTCCTCCCCAGCCCTCTATAAATCCCTTGATGCATTCATGTCCCTCAATCATACACCTACCTGGTATCCTCGTTGTCCTTCCGCTATCACCTTCTGCAATACTCTCTTCAATCTGTTCCCAAAACCTTCGAAAGATTTTATAATCTGCATTCATCATTACAGAGGTCTATAATTCTGCACCATGTTCCCTGATTACTCTTCTTAACTAATACTACTACCCCATGCCCTGCTCCCTCCCCATTCTACACCTACTCTTCATACAATTCATCAAGGCCACCATACATTCCTTCAACACATCCCA
Source organism: Cherax destructor (assembly GCA_009830355.1). NCBI lineage: Eukaryota > Metazoa > Arthropoda > Malacostraca > Decapoda > Parastacidae > Cherax > Cherax destructor. Next base: position 54,686 of record WNWK01012320.1, on the reverse strand, counting down.
ATGTACCCTATAAAATTCATTCACCATACCATCCATACCAGGCGTCTTTTCCCTACTCATTCCATTCACCGCCTCCCACCTCCTCCTCTATTATTTCTCCTCAGACACAACCTGTCCTTGTCCCCCAAAACCCTACCACACTCTCCTCACAATCTCACCTTCACTCCTGCCCCCACCCTTGCTCCACAAATACGCCTCAAACCACTTATCTACGTAAACTCCCATCGCCACAGTCGTCCGTAAACGTTGACCCCTATTGAATCCTTCCAAATCCTCCTCCACATCCAGGTAGTCTATCGTCATAGCCTCTCTGCGCCCCCTACACCTGCCCACAACATACTGCGATGGTCTATCACCCCATAAAACATCATCCATACCCGCTTTCACTCTGCACGCATCAAACCTTATATTTTGCAAATCCCTCAGTCTTTCTTTCAAACCTCGAATCTCATCCATCACCTGCACTCCTCCATGCTCATAACAACCTTGCAACAACCCCTCAAGATACTTTTGTAGACCATACCTCCAGCACACCTCCTCTCGCCCCAGCTTCTGATAATATTCCCTAATTCCTATTTTCGCACAGCTCTCCCACCATTCCACCAAATCATTATTATCCTCTCCCCTTTGCTCCCACAATGACCCCCACCACCTCCTAAAATCATCCACCCTACCCATGCCAGTCAATAATCTACCATTCAGCTTCCAATAACTCTGATACCACCTAATCACCCCTTCCCAACTCACATCTGCCAAAACACCCCTATGATCCGAGAATCCCACATCAAAAGTCTGCACCCTCCCTACAACCACCCTCCCCGTCACATATACCCTATCCAAACGCGCCGCATATCCCTTCCTAACAAAAGTATACTCCACAAAAACCCCCCCTCCCACTACGTCCCTAAAACCTGCACTACTCAATTAATCCCTAAATGCCCCCAACTCACAACCCGCTCCCCTAGGTTCCACATCCCTTTTTCTAATTACACTATTAAAATCCCCTCCCAATATTGCCACGCCCAGCAAACCTCCCAATGCCCCCACCATGTAATCGTTTAAAAAATAAATTTTCACTCTTCGAGAAGCCTCCGCCGGCATATAAACCCCTACGAAACAAACCTTCACCCCCCCAATCCCCCTCCTAAATTGGTGTGGTATTGGATGAAGAGGCTGCGTATACCACCTAGGGTACGGGAAACAGGGTATAGGTTTTTATTAGGTATTTTGGCATCAAGGGCACAATTGTGGAGAATGGGCATAATAAGGGAGGGGTTGTGCCTGAAATGCCGTGGGCTTGAAACTACGTATCACGTTATTTACTTTTGTGAGGAGTTGGGGGGGTTGAGGGAATGGTTTAGTGGGGTTTTGAAAAGGGTAGGGGCGGGGTGTTTGTCAACCCTTAGGGCGTTAAGTTTGGATGTTGAGGCGTGTCCTGAGGATGTAAGAAGGGCGGTGGCATATTTAGTGGTGGAGTACATTTACATCTCTTGGTGCATGAGAGAGGAGCAGGGTGCTGTCCGTATTAGAGCTATGGCGGCAGGATTCTATAGGACGAGATGTCGTAATCAAGAGGTGTATGCAGGAAGGTGGTGTAAGGCGTTTTCCTTGGGTTATAGGAACCTCACTGTTGTGTTATTGTTGGGGAGGGGGGGTGAGGGACTAACATGAGAGTGTGTGTGAGGTATGGTTTTATTAGGGTAGCAGGGGTGTAAGGGGAAATGAGGATGGTTTGTTGTGTATGTTTCAGGTTTCGGGTGCTCTGCTTTCAATAATAATTTAAAAAAAAAAAAAAAAAAAAATATGTTTTTGTTAATCAGTAGTTAGTGAGGTTGGAGCAAAAGGTTGTTGGGGAAAGGGGGGGTGTTGGGAGCATAAGGAGAAGCTTGCCTGTTTTCTTACTGTAGGCATCATCATAATCTCTTAGGGGTTTGTGAGTCAAAGCAAACCTTTGTTGACTATATTAAAGAAAAAACAATATATATATATTGGAAGATCTCTATTAGAGATGCCGCCTGTGTGAGTGAGATCCGTGTGTTGGTGTATGGACATTGTGTCACGTACGGCAGGTGTTTGGATGTATGTTGGGTGCGTGTGTGTGAGTGGAGAAAATATTATTTTCCTTTGTGTTAACTTTTTCAGCTACCACCGGGGTAATTTTTGTGTTTTGTCTGTGTTATACACAGGGAATGTCATATGGTTCAAGGATGACATGGTGGTGGTAAACCTTGAAATGTATGGGTATGGGGAGGTTTTATTTGATGTGCACCAGGTTCTAGGAGCACTGTTGTGGTATACAGCAGTAGGTTAGGTAAGGGTACAGACTTTTGAAGAGTTAGCTTTTTGATCTTATGTTATAGTTGAATGTAATATAGTGGTGTCTTACATTGTATTGGCAGTTAATTTTGATTAATATTAGTAATGTGTGTGTAGGGTGTTGGGATTTTTTTCGAGGTGTTGTCAGGTCAAAGAAAAAATTTGTTTTGTATATAATATAGATGAAGTTTTACAGTTGTATTGAGATATATTTTTGAAAGGGGGGGGAGTTAGGATAGTACACAATTTCAAGTTTAATAAGATGTTGTTTGGGACTTGTATTATGACTTTTACGTCTGACTCGAAAGGGTATTTCCTTAAAAATTAAAAAAAAAAAAAAAAAAGAATGGAAGGGGGGTTTACAAGTGTACATGGTAGAGCTGTAATGGTTTCATGTTATTTGGTATATTACAGTGATACCAGGTCTTCGGACTGATTGGGTAAGACTTTTGCAGAGACAGTATTGTTCCTGTGTGTTTATGGAATGTAATATGATGTTTAATTTTTATTAAGGCAGTTGTGGTGTTTGTACCATGTGTGAGCAGGGAGATGGGTGTTGAGGTGTGGTTAGGTAAAGGCAGTTTTTGTTTTGTGTATAGTTTTGTTGCAGTTTGTAGTTGTATTCTGATATTTTCCAGTAAAGATAAGACAACCTAGTATATAGGTTAATACGAAGGAGATTGATTATATTTGTGTCTCGTTTTCTGGTAGGGTGAGGAGCTTATGTACATATATGTTTCAATATGCGATTTTGTCATGACATGTATTGTATGTACTGTTTTAAATAAAATAAATAAAAATATATATACAATGTCTCGTAACACACCACCAACATCATACAGTCTATAGACATTTTTTTCTATATTTAGAGACAATTGCGAGAGTTCGAGACATTTTCTCAGTTGTAGTGAACATTTTGTGTTATCTTGAGACTAAAGATACCAGTAGTTAGACTGTTGGGTTTAGTCCTGACTCTTTCTCTTCTCCTTCAGCTCTTCCTCTCACCGGCTATTCTTCGTCTGTCCCCACTTCCCCCTCGCCCCTAGTGGGTCCTTACCTGAGAGTCTGAACTGAATCTTGAGACTTGTGATTTCATTGCAGACTGTATTAATTTAAATTCTCTGCTTGCAATAATTTTGATTTTCCTAGTATTGTCTCTGTTTATTTTGTTTTGTATCTCTTATTTATTATATTGTGTTGTGTTCTTGTCTTCATCTGAAGTATCATTTCCTGAGTATTGTGTGAAGTATTGTGCTCAGTTTAAGCAAGTTACTCCTTGAGACATAAATTTTCCTTTAACACCTTGTGTTACCTTATTATTGTGTGCTCTAGTTAATTTTCCCCAGCATTTTTCCCTGTGTTTCCTGCTAATTTTTGTGTTCTTACATTCAGTATTTCCTTCCCCAGAGTTCTAATTCAGTATTTTACCCATGTTCCTGTTATTTTGTGTGGTTATTTCACTTATGCAGTTAGTTCAGACTCTCAGGTAAGGACCCACTAGGGGCGAGGGGGTCTTATGCAGTGCCTAATGTGTTTTTCGCAGACTTTTGTTCCGTAAAATTTTGTGATATGAAGAGTTTATTTTCTTCTGCTAAATCTGCTTAACCACAATTCTTTAGTCCAATAAAATTTTGTGCACTATATTTTTGCAATTAAGAGTAAGAGTGTTCAAACTAGTTAATTCTTGACATCTTTATTTTTCTTTTGAGCTGCATTTTTCCCAGTGCAATATTTATTGATTAATTAATTATTTCTGCCATTGTTTTTTGCGCAATTCCATTTTTTTTCCTGTTACATATTGCTTTCATAAATTTCTACATTGTTATTGTGTTCAAGTAATTGTTTAATTTCTCAAGATAAATCATAATTCAGTGTAATTTTTGTCAGTGATTTTTTTTTTATATTTTATTTAAAAAATACAATTTCTTAAGTCACAAATGCATTAAATCACGGTATTACTATACCACAAGTAAAACATAATAAGTACATGATATACATTAGTATCCTTAAAATTGTATTATCTCAATTTCAAACATAAGATGAAACTATATCCAGCAGCTTATCAATGAACTATTTTACGTAAAAATCATCCTAAACTCCAACTGATCAACATAGAGAACTTGAGGTTGTAAACAAAATTAAACTTAACAGCCTTGAATGGCAATAAATATACCCCATCGGGTAAATAATTATTATACATACCTATGACCTTACTAACATCCACTTATACAGTCTACTGGAAAAACTGACCTAATTATTACATGTAAATACTCATGTAAGTACAAGTAATATACTCTTAACTATTCAATACGTCATAGTTTGAATTCCAAAAATTCTGACCATCATTGTTTCAACTCTCAAACGCTACTGACTGTCTCTTGACAATAAAAAAATTACACATATCAATACTGCATATTAATAAAATAAGTTAACCCAAACAACAAAAAACAGTACTACAATCCAATGGATGTATCCATTTACTGGAGACTCAGACTCTAGCTCATTTCCAAAAAATCACCATTCTCAACTCACCATTCACTCTTCATTCTCACCCTCGTTCTGATCCATGTTAAGCCAAGAATGACTAAATTTTGCGTGTCATCATTTGATCTACATTAAACTTAAAATTCCGTTCATTTTAGAAACTGTGCACAACACCCATCCTTGGCCTCCACAGTGACCACAATACAAGGCAAACCACAAATTTCCCCAGATGTATTAGTCTTTAAGTCAGTCACAACGTTCTATTAAATCCATGCTTTCCCACACTCATCTATTTCTATCCTATTGTACATTAAGTCAACCCTTAATATTTATCGTCATCCAACCCCATACTCACTCCCCTATTCTTACCCCCACTGCTCCCTAACTTCCCCTCCACAATAATCCTCCCACTGTCATTACACTTAAACAAAGAAATCCGCCTCTCCAGGTGTCTAGCCATTTCCTGCATCCACTCACCCCCCAATACACCTGCAAAGTCATATCTCTATGCTCCTTAAACAATTCTTCATATCGTCTCCCATACACCCACCTATTCCTATTTCTAGTCCTAAGCATGAGTCGCAGCTATTGCCCTAATGCGTTCTCTCCTAACCTCCTTACTCATGATTCACACACACAATCAACCATTAACATTAAAGCCCTTCTCGTGCTCTTTCAACTCCACCCAAATCCAGACTTATAGCCCTTAAGACCCCTATCCATCCCCCATCTTTCGCAAAACACCACCCATCCATTCCCTCACTATTCCTAAACTTTCACAAAAATAAATCACATGCATTCCAGTCTCCTGATAACCACACCTGTCACATCTTCCATCCCTTATGATGCCCATTTTGAATAAAACCTCCTTTGATGCAACCATCCCATGCAAAAACCTATACATTAATTCCCTATCCCTCGATCTCAACTTTAATTCTATAAACCCTTTCCAAACATGATACCAATCATACATAGGATATTCACTCACACCCTCGATAACGTTCCTTCCCCATCCTATTATTTCAATCTCACTTGCAGTCCATCGATGAGAAGTCTTCACTACCATCATCTGCCGCAAAATATCCCAACCCAGCCGTAAATCCCTCCCTCCCCACCATCTACCCAGATCGTTCGCCATCATACCTACTCGTCCCTCTGCCATTCCACCCCAACGTACAACACATCTTTTAACATACAGACTGAATAATCGTCTCTCCAACCCAATCAGCCCCAGGCCTCCCCTATCCACTCTGTTCCTAACTATTGCCTTTCTCAGCCACGCCGACCGTACGCCCAAATGTATCTCATTACTCTCACCTCAAGTCTTCTAATATCCGCTTGCAACAATGGAAAAAAACACCGCTACGTGCCACAGTTTACTATACACAAGTGTGTTAACCGCCACTACCCTTTGTTGCAATGGAAGATCTCCCGGCCTCCACCCTTTTATCCTACTTAAAGCTTTTTGCACCACTTTCTCTGAATTAACACTACGGGAATCACTTACAGTATTTAAATATATTACTCCACATATCTGAATTTCATCAACCATTAACCACCCATGCCTTTCCCCATGCCTATTTGTGCTTTATATTTATTTTTCATTCTTTTCTGTATGTAAATCTATATTTAATCTCTAAAAAATTATTTTTTGTTAACCCTTTCAGGGTCGCGAGGCCCTCTCCCAAACTCGTTCTCAGGGTTGAACATTTTTCGGACATTTGGCACAATTCACTCTCATGCCAGTAGCCCCTCCAAACACTTCAATCATACGTTCCACATTACGTAAACCCTCCTCACTACTTACAAGCACAGTCGTGTCATCTACATACCCTATGATTTTTTGCACCCCACCTCTATTCAATGAATGATCCCTCCTCACGCTATCTTTGTCAAACCCTACCAGTCTATAGAACGGATCCTGCATACACGCAAATAAACACTGCGACAGTGGACATCCCTGTCGCAAACCTCTGTCCATACTTATCCTTTCTCCCATTCTACCATTCACACGTACTTTCAGACCCGCCTCCCTATACACAGCCTCTACCCATCCCACTACATCCTCTCCAAAACCCTGTCTCCTCATGATCTCATACAATGTCCCCCTTTCAACACTATCATACGCCCTTTGCCAATGAATTGCTAAGACCCCTCCCTCAGTCCCATTCTCTATAAATTCTCTAATGCATTCGTGTCCTTGTATCATGCTTCTCCCCGGAATTCCACACTGCCCCTCCTCTATGACCCTACCCAATACTTTTTTCAATCTATTAGCCAATAACTTAGCAAAAATTTTGTAATCGGCATTCATTAATGCCAATGGCCGAAAGTTATCCAGAGTTTCCTTTTTACCTCTTTTCTTGACTAAAACCACCACCCAAGTACCTTGCCCTATCCCTATACGACCCTCCCCTTTCATTATACTAAACAATGAAACTAAACATTCCTTTAGAGCCCTCCAATGTACCTTATAAAATTCATTAATTATTCCATCTAACCCAGGAGCCTTTCCTTCACTTAAACCATTCACAGCCTCCCATACCTCCTCTTCACTAACAGGTCCTTCCATACTTGCTCTATCACCATCCCCCACTCTTTTCACTATCCCTTCTAATACAATGTCCCTCTCATGCTCACTCACCCGTCCACAACTGCAATACTTTTTAAACCATTTATCCGCATATATACTTATCGCTTCTGTAGTACATAATCTCTGCCCCTTCACATATCCACCCATATCTTCCCCTACTTCCACACATGAAATTGTCATACCCTCCCTTTTTTTCTGCACTTATTTAACACATATTTTGACGGTCTATCTCCCCATAAAACATCATCTATCCCTGCTTGCATATGACAGACATCAAAATGCTCATTCTGAATACTACGCAACTTATCCTTTAAAACCTGAATTTCCTGTAAAGCAGATGTTCCCTGTCTCCCATAACACTCTCCCAATAATCCCTCCACGTATTTCTGCAACCCATAAGACCAGCACACTTCCTCCCTGCCCAACCTCCTATAGAACCTTTGAATTCCTTCTTTAGCTACCCTTTCCCACCAATTCAAAAAAGCCTCACTATCTTCCCTTAGTTTTTTCCCCTGCCCCCATAGCTCCCTCCACCAATGTGCAAAAGATTCTTGTTGGCCCTCCACACGCAACAATTTACCATTTAATTTACAATACCCCTTAAACCCTTTTACCCCTCCTTCCCATGTTGCATCCACCAAAACTCCTCTATGATCCGAAAATCCCACATCTATGATATTAATCCCCACTACCCTAACCTGATCTGTTGTATAAATCCTATCCAGCCTAGCAGCATAATCTCTTCTAAAGAAGGTATTCTCTACTAGCCCTCCTCCCCTCACTGCATCCTTTAAACCCACTCCATTCAATACGTCTCTCAATACTCCCAATACACATCCAGCTCCCCGAGGTTCCACATCCTTACCCCTTATGATACAGTTCCAATCCCCCCATACAACCACCACTCCTGGCAGTCCCCACAAAGCATATACTAGATGATCATTCACAAAGTCTTCTTTTATTTTTCTATTAGACTCTGCTGGCATATATACACCAACAAAGCTAACCCTTATACCTCCCCATTCCCCATCTACCCTTACAATCCTGCCATCCCCACTCTCCTCCCAAGCCATCAACTGAAAAGGGCTAGACACCTGTATGACTATTGCAACCCCACCCTTTAATCTCCTAGTTGAACCAGCAAACACATCATACCCCTCCACACGCAAGTCTCTACCAATCTTAAAGTTATGTTCCTGCAGAAAACCCACTTGTACATCAAAACGTCTTAAAGTCACCCCTACCCACTTCCTCTTAATTTCATTCCTCATACCATTAACATTAATAGTTAAACTCCTGAAAAGACTATTGTGGATTTGCCTCGTCTTCTTTGTTGTTGCGTCACCACAGGGGTTCTCTGTTCCCCTATTCTAGCCCCACACTTCCCTCCCTTTTCCCCTTTTACTCGGTCTTTATAGGCAACCCCTCCTTTCCCTGTCTGTGACGCAACCACCAAGGGTTTTTTACAAGACCTCTGTGCTGGTGTTAAAATGTCCTCCCCATCCGAAGAGGCAACAGACCTTTTCCTTGATTCACTTGCATATTCCATACCATTATCACTATCATCTTCTTGACCTTTTGCACACTCATGCACATCCTCTATGACAATCACACTCCCCTTCTCGTTAACATTTTCACTAGCACCCATCACTGCCTCACACCTCATACTCTCCTTAGTCACAGGGCTACCTTCTTCACTAAGCACCGGTAAGGCCTCATCCAACAGATGCCCCAGTTCCCCCAAAGACAGGCATGGGCTAACCACCTCTGGAATGTCCTCCACCACTGTCGCCTGTGATTGATCCACCATTGTCACCTGTGGTTGATCCACCACTGTCACCTGTGATTGACCCACCACTGTCACCTGGTTGATCCACCACTGTCACCTGTGATTGACCCACCAATGCCTCCACAGGTAGCGTTCGACAGGTATCCATACTATTCTCACCAATTTCACTCCATTTCTTCGCACCATGAGCAGGTCCTCCTTTTTACTTCTCAGGACCCTCCTCTCCCAGTAGATCACTGTCCACCTGTGTCACTGCACGCTGTTGTACCCTCCGAGGACACTCCGCTGCCATATGATCATATGCTGCACACACACGACACGTCCTCCTTTGCCCTGCATACGTAACATACACTTGTGTCCTGAAGTCCGGTAGTACAACATACGATGGGATAGGACGCCTGATGGTCATTTTCAGAGTATGAGCCCTCTAGGAGGCCTTCAAAAGGCCCCTCTCGCCATTTTCCAACATTCGCTGCATGGACGATACCGTAATCCTTGAAGACGTCCATCAAATCCACAGAGTCAGATTCAAATGGAACGTTACGCACTTTAATCCATGTGTAAGTGCGTGAAACGTCCCTCAGTCATACCTCCATACCGCTGGTAACTGCATAGACCCGATCGTGATAAGTGTCAACCAAGCGCTCGTACACCTGAGTCGATGACAACTTGATAAACACTCTGCTCATTCCATTTAATGCCACTCCATACAGGTCTCCGATGTCTATATGATAAACATCCTGCAGGATTCGTTGCAACATCGTAGACACAGTTTCAGGTTGCAATGTCCCCTTCACCTACTCCAAACACACAGTGTTGATACGGCGTCCGCTTGATTCGGCCATGTTGTGGAAAATATAAGTGCTACCACTTGCCACCAGGAGGCAGAGCACCACGTCCGCACAGTACAAAGGCTGCGCGGGGAAAATGTTTTCAGTGATTTAAGTAGTATATTTATTTCAATTGTGTTCTCAGTCCATAGTTTAATAGTTTTGTGCTATTTTTAGTAACTTGTTTCTCAGTCAAATTTTTTTTTCTTTGCATAAGAATTATTGATTCTGTTTTCTTGTTTTTGCATTGATTTATTATTTTTCTATTACATTTCCTTGTTGAAATTGAGAGTAAAGGCAACTCACCTTGCAATTAGTTCAAATTAAAGTAAGATTTCTTTGAATATTAAAGTGTTCTCTTTTCTTGCTAAGTAATTTTCAGTGAGTTTTCATTGCTCTAAAGTGTGTCTCGTACATTTTTATTACTTATGCAGAGTAGTTAATTATCGTTTATCCCAGTTAAGCTATATTGTGCTGTATACTTTTCTTTTGTTTTTCTTTTAAATTCTCGTTCAAATTATCTGCAATCATGTCTCCAGTAAATTTGGGCGATAACTCAGAGATTCTTGCCAATCAAGGCAGAAATGCATCAGTGCAACAGCCTCCTAGTAATTTCTCGACTGACAGACAACCCCAGACTCCGAGAAATCCTAGTTTTTCTCGTGACCCTTTGGATGCACTACCACTTTTTAATGGCGATCCAGATAGTCTTGATGTCTAGTTTCTTGCCGTTCATTAGAGAGCCAGTGCTTCAGTGAACAGTCCTCCATCAGAGGAAAGTCTTATCAGACTTGTGAAAGAGTGCCTTGCTAGGTCACCAGTTGCTAAGATTGTCTCCAACCTGCTGTGGATGAATGATTTTAAGGGTCTTACTAAGTGGGAAGAGTACGAGTCCTTCATCCGTTCATAACTTAAGCCAAAGCGAGTCTTAGACCCATTTATTGTGCTTCGGGAATTAGTGTGTGCAGTACCTAGGCCAGACGAAGAGATGGACGACTTCGCGCTCCGTTTAAATGCCCTTTTATCCTCGTTCGTGACAGCAGTCCAGGCCTCAGACATCTTTCCTGCTGAGCATGCAATTGCTGCTATGTCATTTGCAAAATCCGCAACTTTTGGAGCTATTAAGCAGTTGATGCCGCCTTCTTCTGTGTATGCCTATACTTCCGATCCTCTGACTATCCAAATAGAACCACTTGCAGCCCTAGTGCATGTGCATCATTTGTGTCCCCCTGGAACCTTCCCTTATCGCAGATCCACAATGTCTGCATTACCTGAACTGAAAAACCCAGTCCCGCCCATTGTTTGTGTAACTACGAAAAGTCCCAACAGATATCATTCACATCAGTCATCCAATGGTAGTGTAAAAAGTCAGTACCCTCCTAGTGCTCGTAGCAACTACAAAAACCATAGCAGATGTACGTGCTATAACTGTGTTACAGAGGCCACATTGCAGTAAATTGTCCTGATAATGCTCCTAAGAAGTGTCGTACTGGTGAGGGATCCCAATCAGAATTGCCCTATTGCACATATTATAGAATACATGGCCATGACACATCTGAGTGCAATGCTCTCAACAACCGTGGGTACTCTAGATCTTCCCGTGGCCGCTCCTACAGCAGAACCAGGAGAGGTAATAGAGGCCATGGTTCTCAACCTAACAACCAGAACCAAGCTCATTCTTCCAATTCGGGGGAATCCGAGCGCCCCAGTCAACACTTCCCGTGGTGACAATCGGAGATAACGAGTACTCAATCCCAGTTCAAAATTCCTTCGAGGCTCTGTGTGATCTCGATGGAGAGAATCTCAGTGATGTCGCTTCAGTAGTTCACGGTGATAGTTTTGGAGACGAAGTAGAACAGACCTTTTCTGATGACAATCCTCCTTCTTGTTTGCATATTAGTTCCAATGCAACAATAAGTCCCTTAGTAGAAGCATCCATTCATGATGCGCCTGTTCATGTGTTCATGGATTCTGGTGCGCAGGTCAGTATCATCAGGTCTAGTTTGTTTAGTGATAAGCAGTTAAGACATGTCCTTCTTGTAGAACCAACTCGTGTATCCTCCTTTAGTGGTGTGGCCGGTTCTTGTCTACGTGTCCGAGATCGGACTTCTCTCACCTTTTTAATCCTAGGTAGAGATTTTACTGCTTCCTTCCTTGTTGTTGACAAGATTAATTACCCTGGTGATCTACTAGGATTCACTTCTATGAGAGACTTACATATCGTGCTTGATCCTTACCGATGGCATGCACAAATTGATGACTTAGTCATACCATTTTGGGGTTACCAACTTGGTTCCGAGATCTGCCATACTGCCGCAGAGTACAAAGATCGGATTAAGTCCTGGCAAACCGATGCTTTGTCTAGTAGCGTTACCAAGTGGTCAGGCACTGGAAATCCTGTCACTCCTGTCTGTGTTCCACCAACAATTTCAGACATGCAAGATAGTGTTCAGTTATCTCAGGTGCCAGAGGTACCCTGGACAACCTTGAGTGCTGAGCCTATCTCGGCAATGACTATGAGTTCAAGTAGTAGTTTCTCCACAGGGGACACCTTGTCGGAAAACGATCACTTGAAATTAGTAATGTCATCTCTTGTTGACGTCACTTGCTAGTGCCCTCACCCGAGTGTCCGTTGTTGTCCCTCATGTCCAAGACGGTGATAATGTTCTCGTTGACAGTGATTCCTGTAAAGTAAAGGGTTTATTTGTTGAGCCATCTTTACATACTGTTCAAGAGAGTAAGATCTTCCTTCTTGTCGCTATTACCTTGGGTCATAGTGTTCAACTCAGAGCTAATACTACTATCGTAGCTCTTGCACACTATCCCTATCCTGTGTGTGCAGAAGCTGACGTGTCACCAGACCAGTGGGTCGGTGCTATTTCAACCGGGGAGAGTTCATCCAGTTTGCTAGATCAGTCTACTCCACCAGTTGAGGAGAAAGATTTAGCTCCCATTGACATCCCAGATGAAGTCAAATGTTTGTTGAATCTGTTGAACAAACACCATAAAGCCATTGCCTTACCAGGTGAGAAGATGGGTATAACGAACCTATTGTCCCATCGTATCCCACTTGAACCTGGTACTAGACCAATTTATGTACCTGTGTACAGAATGCCTCATTCACAAGTTGCTGTTGCAGATGAATTGATCAACCAGATGCTTGATGATGGTGTTATCGCACCTAGCAACTCACCCTGGAATGCGCCCCTGATCCTAGTACCTAAGAAGGATGGTACTTGGCGCCCAGTCATTGATTTTAGGAAGTTAAATGCAAAAACAATCCCAGATCGCTTCCCGCTTCCTGTAGTTGGTGATCTTTTATGCGATACCGGAGATAAAGATTTCTCGATCCTCGATTTGATAAAAGGGTTTTGGCAAGTCCCTCTTCATGAGGACAGCCAGCCAAGAGCTAATAGCATTCTCCACTCAACCAGGCCATTATCACTTCCTCCATATGGCTTTCGGCTTAAGATCTTCGCCTATCACATTCTCAAGACTTATGACCAATATCTTTAGAGGCCTCATAGGCAATGCACTTATGGTGTACTTAGATGATGTAACTGTCATGTCCAGGGATGTGGAAAAGCATCTAGAGTGGACATGGTGCTGAGTAAGCTTGATGAAACCAATTTAAAGATCACACTGTTTAATTAAATGTCACTTTTTCAGATCATAAATTAAGTTTCTTGGTCAAGTAGTCACTCCTAGAGGGGTTACGACTGACCAAAGTAAAGTAACTGCGGTATTAAATTTTCCATCTCCTAAAACTGCTGATGCCGTAAGATCCTTTGTAGGCTTAGCAGGTTTTTATAAATCCTTTAATGCCAATTTTTCTTCCATAGCAGCTCCTCTAACCAAGTTGCTTAAGAAAGATGCTCCATTTGTTTGGACCTTCCATCAAGAAAGAGCATTTCAAACTCTCAAAGAAAAGCTAACATCTGCCCCAATCTTGAAATTCCCAGACTTTTCTAAGCCTTTCTACCTAACAACTGATGCTAGTTCTAATGACATAGGTGCTGTCCTCGCTCAGAAGATTGATGGTAAATACAACGCAGTTGCATTTGCTAGCTGTGTCCTTACAAAAGCTGAACGTAACTATACAGTAACTGAGCAAGAAGCTTTAGCGATAGTGTGGTCTTTGAAGCACTTCCGAGACATTATATATCAGTACCCAGTCCATGTTTTGACAGATCATGCTCCTCTGATTCCCCTATTACAGAATAAACAACCTACTGGAAGACTAACCAGAAATTCCTTGACTATCCAAGAGTTCAACTCTACCTTTGAACACTTACCTGACAAGTCAAACGTAGTTGCAGATGCTTTATCGCGACATGTTAGTATAGTAACTGCAGATCCGCCTTTTAGTGAAGAGGATGTAAAGAATGCTCAGATAACAGATCCCATGTGGTCTGGTGTGATTCAATTCCTGCTCCTGGAAGATCTCATACCAGTTAGTAATACCTCAGTAAATAGTGAATATAGCCTTACAGCTAGTTCACAATTCACCAGGTGTTGTACACCCTGGTATGGATCGTTCTGTTAAACAAGCCAGATTGAAGTACTTTTGGCCTCGTAAGGCAACCGATATCACGAAATATGTTAAGAAATGTAGTGTTTGTATGTAACATAAAGGTAATGTCAATGGCCCTAATCCTATCCAGATGTATCCCACTACTAGTGAACCATGGGAATGAGTTGCAGTAGATTTGTTAACTAATTTTCAATGCACACTTCAAGGAAATAAACATCTGTGTGTGATGGTCGATCATTTCACCAGATAGTGTGAGTTAGTTCATATTACAGATAAGACTGCTGAGACAGTAGCTAAAGCATTTAAAGAAGGAGGGGTGTTAATGTTGCAGTTTTATAACTGTAGTGTAAAGCACACCTCTGGCAAGATAGTCATGAAGTGAATGATGATGAAAGTTTTTCTTTTTTGGGCCACCCTGCCTTGGTGGGAATCGGCCGATGTGTTAATAAAAAAATAATAATCTGTAGACATACCACTCCTAAATCTCTAGTGACAGATAATGGAGGTGAATTCTGTAATGAGATCCTAGAAAATTTCTGTGCTTTGTATAAGGTTACTAAATCAACCACTGTTCCTCACCATCCTGCCAGTAATGGTTTAGCAGAAAGAACCAATAAGAAAGTACTTGATGTCTTGAGAGCCACTGTCAATCCCAATAGTGCAACCTGGGATGAAGTTATACCTGATGTTCAGTGTGCAATAAATTCTGCTTATAATGCTTCAATAGGTAAGATAAGATAAGATATCTTCGGATTTTTAACCCCGGAGGATTAGCCACCCAGGATAACCCAAGAAAGTCAGTGCGTCATCGAGGAGTGTCTGCTTTATTTCCATTGGGGTCCTTAATCTTGTCCCCCAGGATGCGACCCACACCAGTCGACTAACAACCCAGGTACCTATTTGCTGCTAGGTGAACATGACAACAGGTGTAAGGAAACGAGTCGAAATGTTTCCACCCGCCAGGAATCGAAACATTATGTGTTGTACGGTGTCGATAAACGTTTGCCTTATGAGTTGCTATATTCTAATCCAAAACCGTCGTATAACCCTGATAATTTCATAGCAACTCGTACCAGCCAAGCTCAGAGTGTTTTCAGAAGAATCCGTGAAACACTTCATAAATCAACAGCAGAATTTACTAGAGTAACTAATACTCGAGCAAAACTGAACGAAATTAAAGTAGGTTCGAGAGTGATGCTGACTAACTTTAATAAAACATCCGTGATGCCTAAGCTTGAACAAAAGTTTATTGGTCCTTATTGAGTAGTTGAACATATCAATGGCCAGAGGGATTTCCGTCCGTCATAGTAGGAACTGCCAGAAGCACCGGTTTTTTTCTCCAACATGCAAGTTATACTTTTTGTATCAAACTGATCATTATTACTCTCTTTAATCATCTTCCAGTGGTCTGTCTCGCATAACCCAAATAATCCCTACAGGATTCATTAAGTAAGTGATACTGGATTTCGTCAGATCCAAGAAATAAGGAAACCAATGACCGGATTCAAAACTGGTATACTCGACCGGATTCACTAAGCGGTGGCCTTATCAAACACCCAAACAATAACATAAAGCGGTAAGATTGTCCCAAACACTTAAACATGCAAATAAAATAGATATGATACAAATAGACTGATCACCACTTCAGAGAAGCTATTAGTAGAATATACAGAAAAACAACCGACAAAATCAATCATGAAAACCTGTATAGTATGCAACCAAACAAACAAACGTTCCACTGGATGGATTACATGCAACTTCTGTGGTAAATTGAGCCACGCTCCTTGTGCAAGCATTTAGGAATCAACTACACAAGATATTAAACCAGGGGAGTGTTTTTGGTCATGTCCAAATGAGACCGAACTGTGGAATAAAATCACATTGATATTAAAAGATGACAACATCAAATCGGCCTTCATAAAAAACATGACAGCATTCTATAACAGTTGGGAAAGTAAAAAACCTGGGCTAGATGGTGCTATTGCCCCTTGTACAGATGTTGCCCTGGTAGACAGTAACTGTAGAAAAGGAGAAATAATTGATGGTGACCTGAAGGGGGACAGGAGCTCTATCAAAACATCAAAAACAATATACTCAGATCACAACATAAAAGAGGTCCAGACATGTATGCGGGGAGCCCCAGATTGACAAAATGTGATCATGTGAGGGAGCCTACTCCAAATTAAACTTCAGTAACAAAAACATAAGGTGGTACCAAGTAAACCAAGTCCTAAATGATATAAACTGGGAAGATAGCCTAAGCATCAAGGATCCTAACCTATGTCTAGAACAAATTAACTCTGTGGCAATTGAGGTTTGCTCAAGGCAAATTCCCTTAAGGAAAAGGAGGAGAAGTTTTAAACTAGAAAGAGAGAGGCGCTCCCTATACAGGCAAAGGCAAAGAATAACAGAGCGGCTACAAGCGGCCAATATATCTGAAATACGTAGGGAGACACTGGTCAGCGAAATAGCAAACATCGAATTAAAACTAAACGAATCTTACAGGAATCAAGAAACTCGAGAAGAACTAAAAGCAATAAATGAAATTGAAAGAAACCCAAAGTATTTCTTTTTTTATGCAAAATCAAAGTCGGGAACAACATCCAGTATTACGCCCCTACTTAAACGGGATGGGTCCCACACAGATGACAGCAAGGAAATGAGTGAGTTACTAAAGTCCCAGTATGAATCAGTTTTTAACGAGCCGCTAACCAGACTGAAAGTCGAAGATGTAAATGAATTTTTTATGAGAGTGCACCAGAACTTGGCAGATGCATGCCTATCTGACATTACCCTGACGCCAAATGACTTCGAAAAGGCAATAAATGACATGCCCATGCACTCCGCTCCAGGCCCAGACTCATGGAACTCCGTGTTCATCAAGAACTGCAAGTAGCTCTTATGACGTGCTTTTAACATCCTATGGAGAGGGAGCATGGACACTAGGGTCGTCCCGCAGTTACTAAAAACAACAGACATAGCCCCACTCCACAAAGGGGGCAATAAAGCAATAGCAAAGAACTACAGACCAATAGTGCTAACGTCCCATATTATAAAAATCTTTGAAAGGGTTCTAAGAAGCAAGATCGCCACTCATCTAGATACCCATCAATTACACAACCCTGGGCAGCATGGGTTTACAGCAGGTCGCTCCTGTCTGTCCCAACTACTGGACCACTACAAAAAGGTTCTGGATGCTCTAGAAGACAAACATAATGCAGATGTTATATACACAGACTTTGCAAAAGCTTTTGACAAGTGTGACCATAGTGTAATAGCACACAAAATGTGTGATAAAGGAATAACAGGAAAAGTTGGTAGATGGATCTATACTTTCCTAACAAGTAGAACACAAAGAGTAGTAGTCAACATAGTAAAGTCTGAGGCGGCTACAGTGAAAAGCTCTGTTCCACAAGGCACAGTACTTGCTCCCATCCTGTTCTTCATCCTTATATCGGACATAGACAGATGACACCCGATTCTGCATGACAGTGTCCACCGTTGAAGACACTGCAAGACTCCAAGCAGACATAAACCAAATCTTTAAATGGGCTGCAGAAAACAATATGAAGTTCAATGATGAGAAATTTCAGTTACTCAGATATGAAAAACGTGAGGAAATTAAAATCTCATCGGAGTACAAAACAAATTCCAACCACTCAATAGAGCGAATAACTAATGTCAAAGACCTAGGAGTGATCATGTCAGAGGATCTCACCTTCAAGGACCATAACACCGTAGCAATCGCATCTGCTAGAAAAATGACAGGATGGATAATGAGAACCTTCAAAACCAGGGATGCCAAGCATATGTTGACACTTTTCAGGTCGCTTGTTTTATCTAGTCTGGAATATTGCTGCTCACTAACTGCACCTTTCAAGGCAGGTGAAATTGCTGACCTAGAAAATGTACAGAGAACCTTCACGGCACGCATAACTGCGATAAACCACCTCAATTACTGGGAACGCTTGAAGCTCCTAAACCTGTACTCCCTAGAACGTAGGCGGGAGACATACATTATTATATACACGTGGAAAATTCTTGAGGGATTAGTACCAAACTTGCACACGCGAGTCACTCCCTACGAAAGCAAAAGACTCGGCAGGCGATGTAACATCCCCCCAATGAAAAGCAGGGGTGCCATTAGCACGTTGAGATACAACACAATAAGTGTCAGGGGCCCAAGACTGTTCAACTGCCTCCCAGCATACATAAGGAGGATTATCAATAGACCCCTGGCTGTCTTCAAGCAGGCACTGGACAGGCACCTAAAGTCTGTACCTGACCAGCCGGGCTGTGGTTCGTACGTTGGACTTCGTGCGGCCAGCAGTAACAGCCTGGTTGATCAGACCTTGATCCACCATGAGTCCCGGTCACAGACCGGGCCACGGGGGCGTTGACCCCCGGAACGCTCTCCAGGTAATCCAGGGTGTCCCAGGGTAGAGCCTGGGTTAACTAGTTACCTCAGAGTGTCCCAGGGTATAGCCTGGGTTAACTAGTTACCTCAGAGTGTCCCAGGGTAAAGCCAGGATTGACTAGTTACCTCAGGGTGTCCCAGGAGCCAGGGTTGCACCATGGTAGAGCCAGGGTTGACACAGGCAAGACACCGGGATAACCCAGGGGTAAGTCAGTTCATTATGGGAATATAGTGTCAGTGCTATACTCACCCCCATGTTAAATTATGTTTATAAAATTGCTAACAATGTCTAGAATATCTTGTTGCGAAGTTCGTCAAGGTTATGCTAGGTATATTACACATGTTTTACTAGGTATTACAATTGTGCTTATGGTTACCTGAACCCTAATAAACTTAATTAATTTCTCCTTCTTTCAGTGTTCCAACATAGTAATGATAACATCGTCAGAAGTGACTCTAGTGTGTATTTTGTAATGAATATTTTTCATTCCAGAAATTAATATTTTTGGTCTTAAGGTGTCCCGTGGCTCGATGTCTAGCGTACTCGGCTCTCACACTGAGGTCCGGGGGTCGATCCTCAGTACGGGTGGTAGGCTGTAACTCCTGACACCTGCGGGTCTGCCCCACCACAGTGAGACCCAGACTTACCTTACATTCCACGGTGGTAAACTCACGTCAGTGGTCTCACAAATTCATCTTTCTTTATCTTTTATTGACGTTAATATTCCTTATCCGTTTCTTTAATTGGTATGAAAAATCACCTAATTGCTAAAAAAGATCACCTAAATGGCTATTTTTTAACGTAATTCTGAACATAACATCTCAAAAGAGAAATGCAAGACCATCAAAGTGGCAATTTTGTATATTATTCATGTAAAGTCTTAAGAAAATGAACTAAGTTTTTAACCGAACATTAGTGTGTTATTCTTAATGTAAGAAGACACATTACCTAACAGAATTAAGAAATTAGAAAAAAAAATAAGATTTGAGACAATTCACACCCAAGATCGAGTGATTTAAAACAAATAACAATAATTCAATTAGCCGGGGATCGAACTTCGGATATTGTAGCTCGTCTCCCGAGGAGACCGAAAATATTCCGAGTCGCTTTAGTCCACTGGTCCATCAATGATTCAAACATCAGGTCCCAAGTACCACTGGTCATGTCACTACTCATGTGAGCACATATGAGGACTTGGAAGCTACAAGACTAATTTCATTATCCTCCCGTTTGGAATATCAGTCAAACGAGCATACCTTCCCGTGGCTTGTCTTATATATATATATATATATATATATATATATATATATATATATATATATATATATATATATATATATATATATATATATATATATAAGACCCTTCGTATTGCAGTGGCTCTGTGCCTTGCTGCTCCTATTCACACGGAATATACGTGTATTTGCAGCGATGCGCAAGCCGACCAATATGGTCTACATGGTCTTAACTGTTCTAAAACCAAGGGTTGGCATGCAAGACACAATGAGGTCAACGACATCATAGAGAGAACCCTTGCTACAGCTGGATTCCCAGCCGAGAGAGAGCCTCGATCACTAGCAGCCAACAATACCCACAACCCAGCAAACCGCCCCGACGGGATCACCATCTATCCTTGGAAGAATGGCAAGCTCTTAGCATGGGATTATACCTGTGTGTCGACACTGGCTGACACCTACATCCATCACAGTGTTGGGCGACAGGGAGGAGCTGTTGACCACAGAGAGGAGTACAAGATCGGCAAGTACAGGGACATAAGCCAACAGTATCAATTTGTCCCAGTGGGATCAGAGACCTTGGGAGCGTGGGGAAAAAATGAAACACGTTTCCTTAAAGAACTGGGTTCCAGACTCATCGACACCACCAGGGACCCAAGGGCAGCCAAGTTCATGTTCCAGCGTCTCAGCGTGGCCATCCAGAGGGGAAACGCATGCTGCATACTTGGCTCACGTCCGGCTTCGGAGGAGCTGGAGGAGATTCATAATCTTTGACATATTGTACCATTGTATTCATGTTCATGTTTGTGTTTTCTATAAATGTATTCTGTCTATTAATAAAGCATTTATATGTATGTAAGTGTGTATATAGGATGGGGTGGTAGGAGAAGTGGAATATTCAAATGGCTTCAGGAAGAAATCCAAATATTCTTCCTTGAAGCCTTTTTATCCACTTCTCCGAGGCTATGGGTCCCACAATTTGCACTAGAGGTGGACCCCATCCTATATATATTTAAAATAATAATATATATATATATATATATATATATATATATATATATATATATATATATATATATATATATATATATATATATATATATATATTTCTGAGATGAGGTAGTATATATATATATATATTAAAATATATATATATATATATATATATATATATATATATATATATATAGAAGACAACCACTATGAAAATAGAGGAATTCAGCGCATTCGTGACACACATTATCAAGGAACTATATCATATAGTTCCTTGATAATGTGAGTAGTCACGAAAGCGCTTGGAATTCCTCTATTTTTCATAGTGGTTGTCTTGCATATTTTGATATCACCTGTTTACTGTGATCTTTTTGATATATATATATATATATATATATATATATATATATATATATATATATATATATATATATATATATATATATATATATATATATATATTTATAAATATACATATATATATATATTCCTAAAGTCTAGTTTGACGACAGCCTTGTATTCTGCTAAGTCCCTGATGGGTATGATCTGCTTCCACTGTGGGGTCCCACGTACCAGTGACAATGTCTTCGCCTGTTGCACGTCCCTCAACACTTGCGTATATAAGCAACACTCTTACTGCCTGTGCTTCAGACTCTTCAAGATTACTGTACTCTTCAACAACTCTAAAGCTGAACTACTGATTACCACATATGTTGTATATAACAAAATAAGGCACAATACCGTGACTGGAATAATACACACACAACCCGCACATATAAAAAGAGAGGAAAAGGACACAAATGCAACTAATGTGACATTTTATTGTGGCAACGTTTCACTCTCCAGGAGCTTTGTCAAGCCGTTACAAAACTCCTGGAGAGCGAAACGTTGCAACAATAAAATGTCACATTAGTTGCATATGTGTCCTTTTACTTAACATATTGTCGGTAATTCTACCAATATTTATACAAAAAGAGAGGAGCTTACGACAACGTTTCGGTCCGACTTGGACCATTTACAAAGTCACACTAACACGCAGAACAGGTGGAAGGGGTATTTATAGCCAGACAGACAGGGGAGGGCACAAGAAAGTGGGGTAATAATGGAGGTAGTAGTGGAAGTGGTAGTAGTAGTAGTGGAGACAGTCATATTCTAGGAAAGGAGCACTGCAATGAAGCTGGCGGCCCGCATGGGTTTGGACAAGAACACAGAGGGGGGAAAAGGCAAATAAAATAAAGGACAAATACAAGTGGGTTGTGTGTTTAATGTTGTATATAGTTCTACATTCTTCACATTATCTCCTTATATTGTATTAATAAAGCCACTGGAGGGTGAAACGTCTATAAATAAAGATTCCCAGATGTTGCACAATATTTTAACCATGAGACGAAGGCAAACTGGAAAATCTCTAAATAAATATGCAATAATTACTGGACAAAAGTTTAGTAATTATTGCATACAGGTTATTGTGTAGATTAGACTAATGCCAGAAAATTACTTCTCTGTAATTCTACAGTTCAAAGAAATATTGGGGAATCTTCTCTTACTAAGCATGCACAGAATATTTTAAATTTGAGTTTGGTATCTATATACTGGACAGTTTTATAGTCCAGAATATTGTTCGTAATCTTAAAGATAAAAATGTTTTTCACAAAAATGCAGTGTTATTTGTCACTGAGTGAGGTGTTGTCACCTCCTCTGAGTGAGGTGTTGTCACCTCCTCTGAGTGAGGTGTTGTCACCTCCTCTGAGTGAGGTGTTGTCACCTCCTCTGAGTGAGGTGTTGTCACCTCCTCTGAGTGAGGTGTTGTCATCTCCTCTGAGTGAGGTGTCACCTCAGTATTCAACATTTAAAATTTGCTTCTCTTACAAATGTCACTATATTCGGAACGACGCTGTTTTTTGAGCTCTTGTGATTCAATTGTTATTTTTTGTATAACTTTGTGTTATTTTTATTATATTATTGAAAATAAGTGATAATGTCAGAGGAATCTACCACATCTGCTAAGCCCATGATAATTCTCTTCAAATCACTTGTTCTCTCTAGGCTGGAATACTACTGTACACTAACGGCACCCTTCAAGGCTGGCGACATTGCTGACCTGGAGAGCATACAAAGAACTTTCATGGCACATGTAAGGAATTGGAGTAAAATAAGAATATAAATGGTCTGTATTAAGCTACTTAGCTTATTGACGAATCCACGTCTTCGCAGCCATCCCCAAAGTCGTTATAGAGGAGTCATCTACTACAACCCTTCGGGCTGTCAGAAATAAGTGAGTATAAATTTCTGAATAATTGCCCCAGAGGAGCATATATCACATTTCAGTAGAGGATTACTGAAACTGGTACTCACTGGGTTGGGCTAAAAAGCCCATATATCACCGGGTGATAGATAAATCTGCCTAGAACATAAATCAGTTCCTCACTGCGCAGTCACTAGAACTCCAAGACGTCTGAGCAGACTTACCTTGGTATTTGTATAGGACCCTTAAATAACACCTGGATTATGCTGTCTTGCTTGAAGATCGCTGAGGAATATCACACATCCTTGTCTGGTGGTGTTACACTCGCAATTGTTCTTCAATATTTGTCTGTTGCAGTAATGTCACTACAAGCTGCTGCGCACACTTCTCTGCAATATACCACTACTTTGGATTGTCCTTTTTATGTACAAAAACATGCAGAACAGTTTTTTATCCTTAAACCAGCGTTATGTTTCCTTTATGATGGGAGAAGGCAATCTCATGCCCGCTCCTCCTCTGGCCCCAGCTTGCCGTGTATCACTGACCTAAGCACCATTTCCCAACTTGCTTAACACTGCAACAGTTTGCAACTCAAATGCTTGTTTTCTTTAAATATTTCGATCACTGGGAGTTCATGATTGTTCCACATGAGTATAAATTGAAACAGGAGTTTTCTGTACTTTTCCTCCTACGGCAAAGAGAATCATTTTTCTCAATTGTCTGTCACTCATATACACTACAACTAATCTCAAGAGGTTTTGCCTATGTGTCCAAGATATGTTGCATACGTGACCTCTGTGACGTTCCAGAGTACAAACATGTGGTAATTATTAAACTGTTGATCAGGAAGCTAGCAAGATGTCATATGCCCTTTCTGAGAGGGTTGGGCCCGTCAGTTCTGAAAAGTGCTGAAGGGTCTGATAGGGCTGAAGGGAGGCCGATACCCCCCTCCTGGAGAAATTTCTCCACAGCACACATAAGTACGATAAGGCACCTAAATTACTGGGAACAGTTGAAGGTCCTTGATCTGTATTCCCTGGAGCACAGGTGAGAAAGATACATGATAATATACACTTGGAAAATCCTAGAGGGATTAGTAACAAACTTGCATACGAAAATCACTTCCTATGAAAGCAAAAGACTAGGCAGGAGATGGAACATTCCCCCAATGAAAAGCAGGGGCGCAACGAGTACACTGAGAGACAACACAATAAGTGTCCGGGGCCCAAGACTGTTCAACTGCCTTCCAGCATACATCAGGTGGATTACCAATAGACCCCTGGCTGTCTTCAAGAAGGCACTGGACAGGCACCTAAAGTCAGTACCTGATCAACCAGGCTGTGCTTCGTACGTAAGTCTGCGTGCGCCCAGCAGTAACAGCCTGGTTGATCAGACCCTAATCTACCATGAGACCTGGTCTCAGTCCGAGCCGAGGGGCGTTCACCCATAAAACCCTCTCCAGGTAAACTCCAGGTAAGTGATCATGGCCCCGAATAAGAATAGTTAAGAAAATAAACAAAGAGAGAGAGAGAGAGAGAGAGAGAGAGAGAGAGAGAGAGAGAGAGAGAGAGAGAGAGCAATCCCCAGGGGTCTGCGAGAAATTTATGAGGGAGATTAGAGGGTAGTGGAGAGTCATTGTTGCTTGTAGTTGTAGTTATAGGTTTGTTGGTGAGAGAGTGATTACAAGTGGATGAGACAGTGGGGTTGTAGTTGAAGGTGGATGTAGCGTTACAGGTGTAGGATTGGTTGTTTTTCTAGGTGTCCGAGGTAATGCATATGTGACAGTGAGAGAGTGGTGATGTAGTTGTGGTGATGGTGATAGTGGAAGAGTGATGGTGGTAGTGGAAGAGTGATGGTGGTAGTGGAAGAGTGATGGTAGTAGTGGAAGAGTGATGGTGATAGTGGAAGAGTGATGGTAGTAGTGGAAGAGCGATGCTGGTAGTGGAAGAGTGATGGTGGTAGTGGAAGAGCGATGGTGGTAGTGGAAGAGTGATGGTGGTAGTGGAAGAGTGATGGTGGTAGTGGAAGAATGATGGTGGTAGTGGAAGAGTGATGGGTGGAGTAGTGGAAGAGGATGGTGGTAGTGGAAGAGTGATGGTGGTAGTGGAAGAGCGATGGTGGTAGTGGAAGAGTGATGGTGGTAGTGGAAGAGTGATGGTGGTAGTGGAAGAGTGATGGTGGTAGTGGAAGAGCGATGCTGGTAGTGGAAGAGCGATGGTGGTAGTGGAAGAGTGATGGTAGCAGTGGAAGAGCGATACTGGTAGTGGAAGAGCGATGGTGGTAGTGGAAGAGCGATGCTGGTAGTGGAAGAGTGATGGTGGTAGTGGAAGAGTAATGGTAGTAGTGGAAGAGCGATGCTGGTAGTGGAAGAGCGATGGTGGTAGTGGAAGAGTGATGTGTAGTGGAAGAGTGATGTGGTAGTGGAAGAGTGATGGTGGTAGTGGAAGAGTGATGGTGGTAGTGGAAGAGTGATGGTGGTAGTGGAAGAGTGATGGTGGTAGTGGAAGAGTGATGGTGGTAGTGGAAGAGCTATGGTGGTAGTGGAAGAGTGATGGTAGTAGTGGAAGAGCGATGCTGGTAGTGGAAGAGTGATGGTGGTAGTGGAAGAGTGATGGTGGTAGTGGAAGAGTGAAGGTGGTAGTGGAAGAGTGATGGTAGTAGTGGAAGAGCGATGCTGGTAGTGGAAGAGTGATGGTGGTAGTGGAAGAGTGATGGTGGTAGTGGAAGAGTGATGGTGGTAGTGGAAGAGCGATGGTGGTAGTGGAAGAGTGATGGTAGTAGTGGAAGAGCGATGCTGGTAGTGGAAGAGTGATGGTGGTAGTGGAAGAGTGATGGTGGTAGTGGAAGAGTGATGGTGGTAGTGGAAGAGTGATGGTAGTAGTGGAAGAGCGATGCTGGTAGTGGAAGAGTGATGGTGGTAGTGGAAGAGTGATAGTGGTAGTGGAAGAGTGAAGGTGGTAGTGGAAGAGTGATGGTAGTAGTGGAAGAGCGATGCTGGTAGTGGAAGAGTGATGTTAGTAGTAGAAGAGCGATGCTGGTAGTGAAAGAGTGATGGTGGTAGTGGAAGAGTGATGGTGGTAGTGGAAGAGTGATGGTGGTAGTAGAAGAGTGATGGTAGTAGTGGAAGAGCGATGCTTGTAGTGGAAGAGTGATGGTGGTAGTGGAAGAGTGATGGTGGTAGTGGAAGAGTGAAGGTGGTAGTGGAAGAGTGATGGTGGTAGTGGAAGAGCGATGTGGTAGTGGAAGAGTGATGGTGGTAGTGGAAGAGTGATGGTGGTAGTGGAAGAGTAATGGTGGTAGTGGAAGAGTGATGGTGGTAGTGGAAGAGTGATGGTGGTAGGGAAGAGATGATGGTAGTGGAAAGATGTGGTAGTGGAAGAGTGATGGTGGTAGTGGAAAGAGTGGTAGTGGAAGAGTGATGGTGGTAGTGGAAGAGCGATGGTGGTAGTGGAAGAGTGATGGTGGTAGTGGAAGAGTGATGGTGGTAGTGGAAGAGTGATGGTGGTAGTGGAAGAGTGATGGTGGTAGTGGAAGAGCGATGGTGGTAGTGGAAGAGTGATGGTGGTAGTGGAAGAGTGATGGTGGTAGTGGAAGAGTGATGGTGGTAGTTGAAGAGTGATGGTGGTAGTAGAAGAGTGATGGTGGTAGTGGAAGAGCGATGGTGGTAGTGGAAGAGTGATGGTGGTAATGGAAGAGCGATGGTGGTAGTGGAAAAATGATGGTGGTAGTGGAAGAGTGATGGTGGTAGTGGAAGAGCGATGGTGGTAGTGGAAGAGTGATTGTGGTAGTGGAAGAGTGATGGTGGTAGTGGAAGAGTGATGGTGGTAGTGGAAGAGCGATGGTAGTAGTGGAAGAACGATGGTGGTAGTGGAAGAGTGATGGTGGTAGTTTAAGAGTGATGATGGTAGTGGAAAAGCGATGGTGGTAGTGGAAGAGTGATGGTGGTAGTGGAAGAACGATGGTGGTTGTGGAAGAACGATGGTGGTAGTGGAAGAGTGATGGTGGTAGTGGAAGAAAGATGGTGGTAGTGGAAGAGTGATGGTGGTAGTGGAAGAGTGATGGTGGTAGTGGAAGAGTGATGGTGGTAGTGGAAGAGTGATGGTGGTAGTGGAAGAAAGATGGTGGTAGTGGAAGAGTGATGGTGGTAGTGGAAGAGTGATGGTGGTAGTGGAAGAGTGATGGTGGTAGTGGAAGAGTGATGGTGGTAGTGGAAGATTGATGGTGGTAGTGGAAGAGTGATGGTGGTAGTGGAAGAGTGATGGTGGTAGTGGAAGAGTGATGGTGTTAGTGGAAGAGTGATGGTGGTAGTGGAAGAGTGATGGTGTTAGTGGAAGATTGATGGTAGTAGTGGAAGAGTGATGGTGGTAGTGGAAGAGTGATGGTGGTAGTGGAAGAGTGATGGTGGTAGTGGAAGAGTGATGGTGGTAGTGGAAGAGTGATGGTGGTAGTGGAAGAGTGATGGTGGTAGTGGAAGAGTGATGGTGGTAGTGGAAGAGTGATGGTAGTAGTGGAAGAGTGATGGTGGTAGTGGAAGTGGGTAGTGGTTGTAGGTGGAGGAGAAGAAAAAAGAAGGTGGAATAGAAGGATGAGGAGGTATAGGAGGAGGAGAGAAGGACACTAAATTCCTAGATGATAAAGAGGAGACTGAGTTGTCAACGTGGAAGAGAAGAAGAAAGTTGAGGAAGAAGAGGAAATAAATAGGAGGAGGAGGAGGAGGAGAGAAGGGGGAAGAGGAACGAAGATGCCCTGAGGATAGACATGAGAGGTTATCCGTCACAGCGAAGATGAGGAAAAAGATGAGGAAAAGACAAGGGAATGTGAGGAGGAGGAAGAGGAGGTTAGGGAGAAAGGGGAGGAGGAAGAAGAGAAGGAATTGGGAGAACAAGAAATAACTGGTTTTTTTTACATAGAAATCTAAGATTTTTTTAAATGAAGACTTTGTATTATGAGTTTTACACAAGGGTAATATACAAGGGTGATTCAAAAGAGTAATATACAAGGGTGATTCACTAGGGTAATATACAGGGGTAATATACAGGGGTAGTATACATGGGTAATATACAAGAGTAATATACACTTGTATATTACTCTTGTATATTACCCTTGTATATTACCCTTGAATATTACCCTTCAATATTACCCTTGTATAGTACCCTTCTATATTGCACCTCTATATTACATGTTTATTACCTTTATATATTACCCTTGTGAATCACCCTTGTATATTACCCTTGTGAATCACCCTTGTATATTACCTTTGTATAATACCCTTGTATATTACCCCTGTATATTATCCTTGTGAATCACCCTTGTATATTACCCTTATGAATCACCCTTGTATATTATCTTTGTATATTACCCTTGTATATTACCCTTGTATATTACCCCTGTATATAACCCCTGTATATTACCCTTCTGAATCCCTTGTATATTACTCTTTGAATCACCCTTTTATATTACTTTGTATATTACCCTTGTGTATTACCCTTGTATATTACCCTTGTGAATAACCCTTGTATATTACCCTTGTGAGTCCCCCTTATATATTACCATCGTGAATCACCCTTGTAAATTACCGTCCTGAATCACTCTTATATATTCACT
Source organism: Cherax destructor (assembly GCA_009830355.1). NCBI lineage: Eukaryota > Metazoa > Arthropoda > Malacostraca > Decapoda > Parastacidae > Cherax > Cherax destructor. The sequence continues at coordinate 25,645 of WNWK01012320.1, read as the reverse complement.
TTTACAGTGAATGGTTTATCTCTGTTTTAAGCAGTTTTTATTAACGTACTCGCCTGTGTAGAATTATGTGGAAATACTACTGATACAAATGCAGAAATACTGAAGCATTTTTATTATTATTACATTTTTATATAGAGACATTTATTGGTCATTATGTTAACATTCTATGAATGTCACCATATTTTTATCTGCTAAAGAATGACGAAATACAGTGGTACCCCGGAATTAGTACAGCTTCCAACTCGAACTATCATGTAAGTGTATTTTTGTAAGTGCTTTTGTAAGTGTATTTTTGGGGGTCTAAAACGGACTAATCTAATTTACATTCGTCCTTATGGGAACAAATTCGTTCGGTAACTGCCCTCGAACAGCCTTCTGGAACGAATTATTGACGAAATCCGGAATACCACTGTACTAATTAATGTTTATGTATTTAGAAATTTTAAGGGTTTGTATTTGAAGTGGAGGAAGTATTTACCTTGAAGAATTACACATTTTTGTAACATTTGCGAATCTTTATTGTGGCTTCTTCAGTCCTGTACGGAGATGAATGTAGGAAGATGTAAGGAGATGAAGGTAATTAGTCCCTCATGCTGGAGTCGGTGTGCTCAGTCCATCAACCTTGATTAAAGTACAGCATATGCGTGGAGAAGTGACTTATGTACCACTCACAGGTGAGTTGAAGCTGCAGGAGGCGGCGTCACCAGTGGAAAACTCCAGTACTGTAAGTGGTCACACACAGTTCTTAAGAAATGTTTCCCAAAAATACCACTTGGATAGTCATTCTATTTACCACTTCTGTGTGTTCATATCTTAAGAAATACACTAAAATCCCACTTGAGTGGCCTTGTTTTTATCTCTGCATGTGTTAACATCCTTAAAAAATGCAGCATTGTGATAAGGAACTGTTCCTTTGCATTCAGATTTAATGTTTCCTGAATAACTTACAAAAATATCATTTAGGTGGCATTTTTGTAAGGTATTCATGTTATTTGTAAGTTATTCATGTTATTTGTAAGTTATTCATGTTATTTGTAAGTTATTCATGTTGTTTGTAAGTTATTCATGTTATTTGTAAGTTATTCATATGATTTGTAAGTTATTTGTAAGTTATTCATGTTATTTGTAAGTTATTCATGTTATTTGTAAGATATTCATGTTATTTGTAAGTTATTCATGTTATTTGTAAGTTATTCATGTTATTTGTAAGTTATTCATGTGATTTGTAAGTTTTTCATGTTATTTGTAAGTTATTCATGTGATTTGTAAGTTATTCATGTTATTTGTAAGTTATTCATGTTATTTGTAAGTTATTCATGTTATTTGTAAGTTATTCGTAAGTTATTCATGTAATTTGTAAGTTTTTCATGTTATTTGTAAGTTATTCATGTTATTTGTAAATTATTTGCAAGTTATTTATGTTATTTGTAAGTTATTCATGTTATTTATGTTTTAAATCTGTTTTACCATAAGAATAGCAGTCAAAGAATGCCACCTGGATAGTTGTTGTTTTTTATACTAATTGAAATAAAGAAATGAATAATGACAGTAAAAGATAAAGAAAGATGACCTTCTGACATCCTGCCCACGAGTCTACCTTCTGACATCCTGCCCACGAGTCTACCTTCTGACATCCTGCCCACGAGTCTACCTTCTGACATCCTGCCCACGAGTCTACCTTCTGACATCCTGCCCACGAGTCTACCTTCTGACATCCTGCCCACGAGTCTACCTTCTGACATCCTGCCCACGAGTCTACCTTCTGACATCCTGCCCACGAGTCTACCTTCTGACATCCTGCCCACGAGTCTACCTTCTGACATCCTGCCCACGAGTCTACCTTCTGACATCCTGCCCACGAGTCTACCTTCTGACATCCTGCCCACGAGTCTACCTTCTGACATCCTGCCCACGAGTCTACCTTCTGACATCCTGCCCACGAGTCTACCTTCTGACATCCTGCCCACGAGTCTACCTTCTGACATCCTGCCCACGAGTCTACCTTCTGACATCCTGCCCACGAGTCTACCTTCTGACATCCTGCCCACGAGTCTACCTTCTGACATCCTGCCCACGAGTCGACCTTCTACATCCTGCCCACGAGTCTCCTTCTGACATCCTGCCCACGAGTCTACCTTCTGACATCCTGCCCACGAGTCTACCTTCCTGAATTCCTGCCCACGAGTCTACCTTCTGACATCCTGACATTCTGCCCACGAGTCTACCTTCTGACATCCTGCCCACGAGTCTACCTTCTGACATCCTGCCCACGAGTCTACCTTCTGACATCCTGCCCACGAGTCTACCTTCTGACATCCTGCCCACGAGTCTACCTTCTGACATCCTGCCCACGAGTCTACCTTCTGAATTCCTGCCCACGAGTCTACCTTCTGACATCCTGACATTCTGCCCACGAGTCTACCTTCTGACATCCTGCCCACGAGTCTACCTTCGAATTCCTGCCCACGAGTCTACCTTCTGACATCCTGCCCACGAGTCTACCTTCTGACATCCTGCCCACGAGTCTACCTTCTGACATCCTGCCCACGAGTCTACCTTCTGACATCCTGCCCACGAGTCTACCTTTGACATCCTGCCCACGAGTCTACCTGCTGACATCCTGCCCACGAGTCTACCTTCTGACATCCTGCCCACGCGTCTACCTTCTGACATCCTGCCCACGAGTCTACCTTCTGACATCCTGCCCACGAGTCTACCTTCTGACATCCTGCCCACGAGTCTACCTTCTGACATCCTGCCCACGAGTCTACCTTCTGACATCCTGCCCACGAGTCTACCTTCTGACATCCTGCCCACGAGTCTACCTTCTGACATCCTGCCCACGAGTCTACCTTCTGACATCCTGCCCACGAGTCTACCAGTGAGGAATACCAAGAATTAGAAGACGCAAGTCAGGATTTACGATCCCAACTGCAGTGGGGTCAGACACTCTATTGAGGTTTTTTTTTTACTGTTTTTTTTTTTCAAAATGCGTCAATATTGCTATGACAACACCAAGAATGTGATGGGTTGAGTGTATACATTTTCAACTTTCTTGTGAATTGATTAAATCCTGGTTATTTATCATCTGTCATTTTAATGGTAAATGATTTTTTTTAATTATATTTTTGATACACAGGTGACTCAACCCTCCAACTTATCGTAATTCTCTTGTGTTAATATGTACATTTTTTAAACAGACCGGTCGTCTCCCAGCGAGGTAAGGTGACCTGACAGAGGAAAATACTTTCACCATCATTCATCCAATCACTGAGTTACCAGAAGAACTCTTACATCATTATTCTGATCACTCTCCAGACCGTTGCATCCCTACCTGTCCTTCGGAGCGCAGGCATAGGGAGTGTTTCTTTACACCGGTTGTCTATGTTCACCCATTAGTTAAATGGGTACCTGGGTGTTAGTCGACTAGTGTGGGTCGCATCCTGGGACAATGATCTAATTTGCGGGAAATGCTCTGCATAACAAGGGGCTTTCTATATAGTAGTATGTCATTGATGTCAGCTGGCCTGTATACCATATACAGGTACCTGTAGCAAATAAAGATATTATTTTATTATTATTTAACAGGTACACAAGCGTGTGTGTGTTAAATAGGATGTCCAAGGCTCTAACTCTCAAAACCTCCATCACACCTTCCAGCCTTGTCTAAGATGACCCGTAATCAGGATATATTTGCTCTCTTAATCATCCCAAATTTTTCATGTCTCTCTATAGTTCAACCCCTCCTCAAGCCTCAACATCTCCTAAACTCCAAAACCTTAATTCTTTGACGAATATTAAAATACACATTGCCCTAAACACATTTCCAAGGCCTTCAGGAAAGGCTAACGCGCGCAGCGGGAGCAAAATATAATCGAAAAAAAAAATCGAAAAAAGTGTTAGGCTTACAGGAAAATAGTTTAAAAATCTGGAAATATTTTGGTGTAAGTCTCATGGTTGCAATAATATCTTTATTTCTACAAGTACATGTATACAGGCCGAGCTGACATCAATGACAGGAGGAACCAGCGTCCCGGAGTGATACAAGGGTGAGAGACAGTGACACAAGGGTGAGAGACAGTGATACAAGGGTGAGAGACAGTGACACAAGGGTGAGAGACAGTGATACAAGGGTGAGAGACAGTGATACAAGGCTGATACAAGGGTGAGAGACAGTGATACAAGGGTGAGAGACAGTGATACAAGGGTGAGAGACAGTGATACAAGGGTGAGAGACAGTGATACAAGGGTGAGAGATAGTGATACAAGGGTGAGAGACAGTGATACAAGGGTGAGAGACAGTGATACAAGGGTGAGAGACAGTGATACAAGGGTGATACAAGGGTGAGAGACAGTGATACAAGGGTGAGAGACAGTGATACAAGGGTGAGAGACAGTGATACAAGGGTGAGAGACAGTGATACAAGGGTGAGAGATAGTGATACAAGGGTGAGAGACAGTGATACAAGGGTGAGAGACAGTGATACAAGGGTGAGAGTCAGTGATACAAGGGTGAGAAACAGTGATACAAGGGTGAGAGACAGTGATACAATGGTGAGAGACAGTGATACAAGAGTAAGAGACAGTGATACAGAGGTGAGAGACAGTGATACAGAGGTGAGAGACAGTGATACAAGGGTGAGAGACAGTGATACAAGGGTGAGAGACAGTGATACAAGGGTGAGAGACAGTGATACAAGAGTAAGAGACAGTGATACAAGGGTGAGAGACAGTGATACAAGAGTAAGAGACAGTGATACAGAGGTGAGAGACAGTGATACAAGGGTGAGAGACAGTGATACAAGGGTGAGAGACAGTGATACAAAGGTGAGAAACAGTGATACAAGGGTGAGAGACAGTGATACAAGAGTAAGAGCCAGTGATACAAGGGTGAGAGACAGTGATACAAGGGTGAGAGACAGTGATACAAAGGTGAGAGATAGTGATACAAGGGTGAGAGACAGTGATACAATGGTGAGAGACAGTGATACAAGAGTAAGAGACAGTGATACAGAGGTGAGAGACAGTGATACAGAGGTGAGAGACAGTGATACAAGGGTGAGAGACAGTGATACATGGGTGAGAGACAGTGATACATGGGTGAGAGACAGTGATACATGGGTGAGAGACAGTGATACAAGGGTGAGAGGCAGTGATATAAGGGTGAGAGATAGTGATACAAGGGTGAGAGACAGTGATACAAGGGTGAGAGACAGTGATACAAGAGTAAGAGACACTAATACAGAGGTGAGAGACAGTGATACAGAGGTGAGAGACAGTGATACAAGGGTGAGAGACAGTGATACAAGGGTGAGAGACAGTGATACAAGGGTGAGAGACAGTGATACAAGAGTAAGAAACAGTGATACAGAGGTGAGAGACAGTGATACAGAGGTGAGAGACAGTGATAAAAGGGTGAGAGACAGTGATACAAGGGTGAGAGACAGTGATACAAGGGTGAGAGAAAGTGATACAAGAGTAAGAGACAGTGATACAGAGGTGAGAGACAGTGATACAAGGGTGAGAGACAGTGATACAAGGGTGAGAGACAGTGATACAAGGGTGAGACAGTGATACAAGGGTGAGAGACAGTGATACAAGGGTGAGAGAAAGTGATACAAGAGTAAGAGACAGTGATACAGAGGTGAGAGACAGTGATACAAGGGTGAGAGACAGTGATACAAGGGTGAGAGACAGTGATACAAGGGTGAGAGACAGTGATACAAGGGTGAGAGACAGTGATACAAGGGTGAGAGACAGTGATACAAGGGTGAGAGAAAGTGATACAAGAGTAAGAGACAGTGATACAGAGGTGAGAGACAGTGATACAAGGGTGAGAGACAGTGATACAAGGGTGAGAGACAGTGATACAAGGGGGAGAGACAGTGATACAAGGGTGAGAGACAGTGATACAAGGGTGAGAGAAGTGATACAAATTGGGCTGAGAATATCAGAGGCCTAAGATGGATGATACAGCTGAGAATGATAATATGGTAGAGAATGTCATGGGTGAGACATGTCAGTGTGAGTAGACATGTATACAATTGATGCAGTGATGACAAGGTATAGATATTGTTGTTTGGTTGAATGGTGTGAGGCACGGCTACAACTGCTAAGTCACTTACAAGTGCGTTGGAGATAGATACAGGGTTGGAGAAGTGTTAGATACTGGTTGGAGAGGTGTTAGATACTGGTTGAGAGGTGTTAGATACTGGTTGGAGAGGTGTTAGATTACTTGTTGGAGAGGTGTAGATACTGGTTGGAGAGGTGTTAGATACTTGTTGGAGAGGTGTTAGATACTGGTTGGAGAGGTGTTAGATACTGGTTGGAGAGGTGTTAGATACTGGTTGGAGAGGTGTTAGATACTGGTTGAGAGTGTTAATACTGGTTGAGAGGTGTTAGATACTGGTTGGAGAGGTGTTAGATACTGGTTGGAGAGGTGTTAGATACTGGTTGGAGAGTGTTAGATACTGGTTGGAGAGGTGTTAGATACTGGTTGGAGAGGTGTTAGATACTGGTTGAGAGGTGTTAGATACTGGTTGGAGAGGTGTTAGATACTGGTTGGAGAGGTGTTAGATACTGGTTGAGAGGTGTTAGATACTGGTTAGGAGAGGTGTTAGATACTGGTTGGAGAGGTGTTAGATACTGGTTGGAGAGGTGTTAGATACTGGTTGGAGAGGTGTTAGATACTGGTTAGAGAGGTGTTAGATACTGGTTGGAGAGGTGTTAGATACTGGTTGGAGAGGTGTTAGATACTGGTTGGAGAGGTGTTAGATACTGGTTGGAGAGGTGTTAGATACTGGTTGGAGAGGTGTTAGATACTGGTTGAGAGGTGTTAGATACTGGTTGGAGAGGTGTTAGATACTGGTTGGAGAGGTGTTAGATACTGGTTGGAGAGGTGTTAGATACTGGTTGGAGAGGTGTTAGATACTGGTTGGAGAGGTGTTAGATACTGGTTGGAGAGGTGTTAGATACTGGTTGGAGAGGTGTTAGATACTGGTTGGAGAGGTGTTAGATACTGGTTGGAGAGGTGTTAGATACTGGTTGAGAGGTGTTAGATACTGGTTGGAGAGGTGTTAGATACTGGTTGGAGAGGTGTTAGATACTGGTTGGAGAGGTGTTAGATACTGGTTGAGAGGTGTTAGATACTGGTTGGAGAGGTGTTAGATACTGGTTGGAGAGGTGTTAGATACTGGTTGGAGAGGTGTTAGGATGTGCTCTACCAATTATAATGTATGACCCAGAAATATTGGGTAAGTTTTCATTAATTTTTTTTTACTAATAACAGTGTACTTTTATGCTATATAAAATTACTATATGTCATTTGCGCACATTATCTCTCTTCATTATATTATAATGTGTATACTTTGTGGACCAAACTACTAATTAGTAAGTCAGGTAATTAATCTTGCTATAAAGTCCACAATCATAATTTACCAGTGTTACTGTTTTTAATAGTATTAATAAATTCATTGTAGGTCACACTTTATGTGGGTGTGTCACTGTGGGTGGTCATCGATGGAGGTGCAGTGTTGTGACCTTCTGTACCTCAAGTCCCACCTAGGTCTGAGGTTGTACTTGGCCCAAATTATATGCATGTAAGAATTCAGGTCAATACCTATGAACCTCATGCAAATAATTTCTCAGCGGTCAAAGTCGGGCGTTTATTGCAGTGAAACCATAACAAGTGTTATGTTAGGCTCTGTGTGGGTCACTACCGCTACAGAAAACTGTGTAGCGTCTGTTTCAGAGCCATGCAAGTGTTGGCACCACTTTACTCTGCTACTGTGGCGTGAGTTGAGAACATTACAGTTTATATGATATTCATCACGCGCCCATTGGCATGTTCTCTAAACCAGCCAAACAAGTAGTTAAACTAGAGTAGTTTAACTGTGTACTGGAGATCGTGATATGTGGAGCCAGTCCTGAATCATTTTTTTTTTTGCTACACTGCAATACGCTGCTCTGCTGCGGTGCCCCGTGACCTGGTGGCTAAAGCTCTCGTTTCATATGGGAAGGGTCTGGGTTCGATTCCCAGCAAGGGTAGAAACATTGGACGTGTTTCTTTACACCAGTTGTCTATGTTCCCCATCAGTAAAATGGGTACCTGGGTGTTAGTCCACTGGTGTGGGTCGCATCCTGGGATAAAACTGACCTAATTTGCCCGAAATGTTCAGCATAACAAGCAGCTTTCTATTTTGTAGTATATCATTGATGTCAGCTAGGCCTGTATACCTTGTACATGTACTTGCAATAGTAATGTATACCTGGAGTATACCTAGAGAGAGTTCCAGGGGTCAACGCCACTGCGGCCCTGTCTGTGACCAGGCCTCATGTTGGATCAGAGCCTGATCAACCAGGCTGTTACTGCTGGCCGCAAGCAGTCCAACATGCGAACCACAGCCTGGCTGGTCAGGTACCGACTTTAGGTGCCTGTCCAGTGCCTGCTTGAAGACAGCCAGGGGTTTGTTGGTAATCCCCCTGATGTATGCTGGGAGGCAGTTGAACAGTCTTGGGCCCCTGACACTTATTGTGTTGTCCCTCAACGTGCTAGTGGCACCCCTGCTTTTCATTGGGGGATGTTACATCGCCTGCCGAGTCTTTCGCTTTCGTAGGGAGTGACTCTCGTGTGCAAGTTTGGTACTAATCCCTCGAGAATTTTCCACGTGTATATAATAATGTATCTCTCCTGCCTGCGTTCTAGAGATTACAGGTTTAGGAACTTCAAGCGTTCCCAGTAATTGAGGTGGTTTATCGCAGTTATGCGTGCCGTGAAGGTTCTCTGTACATTTTCTAGGTCAGCAATTTCACCTGCCTTGAAAGGTGCAGTTAGTGTGCAGCAATACTCCAGCTTAGATAGAACAAGCGACCTGAAATGTGTCAACATGGGCTTGGCATCCCTGGTTTTGAACGTTCTCATTATCCATCCTGTCATTTTTCTAGCAGATGCGATTGCTACGGTGTTATGGTCCTTGAAGGTGAGATCCTCTGACATGATCACTCCCAGGTCTTTGACATTAGTTTTTCGCTCTATTGAGTGGTTGGAATTTGTTTTGTACTCCGATGAGGTTTTAATTTCCTCACATTTTTCATATATGAGTAATTGAAATTTCTCATCATTGAACTTCATATTGTTTTCTGTAGCCCATTTAAAGATTTGGTTGATGTCTGCTTGGAGTCTTGCAGTGTCTTCAACGGTGGACACTGTAATGCAGATTCGGGTGTCATCTGCAAAGGAAGACACGGCACTGTGGCTTATATCCCTGTCTATGTCCGATATGAGGAGGATGAACAGGATGGGAGCAAGTACTGTGCCTTGTGGAACAAAGCTTGTCACTGTAGCTGCCTCAGGCGTTACTCTGTTGAGTACTACTCTTTGTGTTCTACTTGTTAGGAAATTATAGATCCATCTACCAACTTTTCTTGTTATTGCTTTATCACGCATTTTGTGTGCTATTACACCATGGTCACACTTGTCAAAGGCTTTTGCAAAGTCTGTGTATATAGCATCTGGATTCTGTTTGTCTTCTAGAGCCTCAGAACCTTGTCGTAGTGGTCCAGTAGTTGGGACAGACAGGAGCGACCTGCTCTAAACCCATGCTGCCCAGGGTTGTGTAATTGATGGGTATCTAGATGAGTGGCAATCTTGCTTCTTAGAACCCTTTCAAAGATTTTTATGATATGGGACATTAGCGCTATTGGTCTGTAGTTTTTTGCTTTTGCTTTACTGCCCCCTTTGTGGAGTGGGGCTATGTCTGTTGTTTTTAGTAACTGCGGGACGACCCCAGTGTCCATGCTCCCTCTCCATAGGTTGTTAAAAACACGTTCTTGATGAACACTGAGTTCCATGAGTCTGGTCCTGGAGCGGAGTTGCATGGGCATGTCATTTAATGCGTTTTCGAAGTCATTTGGTGTCAGGGTGATGTCAGATAGGCATGCGTCTGCCAAGTTCTGTGGCACTCTCATAAAAAATTCATTTAGGTCTTCAACTTTTAGTCTCGTTAGCGGCTCGCTAAAAACTGAGTCATATTGGGACTTTAGTAACTCACTCATTTCCTTGCTGTCATCTGTGTAGGACCCATCCCGTTTAAGTAGGGGCCCAATACTGGATGTTGTTCTCGACTTTGATTTTGCATAAAAAAAGAAATACTTTGGGTTTCTTTCAATTTCATTTATGGCTTTTAGTTCTTTTCGCGTTTTATTACAAAAAAACTCGTCTGTAATAAACTGACTGTTTGGGATAACAAATAAAATCTCATATTTCAGATATTTATTATATATATATTATTATTAATATAAAAACATAATCTGAATAAAATCATGATCTTTATAATTTGTGTAAAATCATAATATTTTCTGTATACACAAAATCATAGTACAAGATAATAAAAGTCACAAGTAAAATCATATACTTAGTGCTGGTGTCAAGTCGCTGCCATCTACAAGTGTCACGCAGGACACTACCACACCTTGTCATGATACGCCTTCTCCACCGTGTCCTCTGACACCCTTATCTCTGTCTTATGGCACGCCTACGGGGTTCCACGACTCCCGTTCTTGTACCATAAAAGACACCTTCACTGTGTCACAAGACACCTTCTCTGTGCCACATGGCACGCCCCCTGTATCATGAACTCAATCTCTAGTAAAACCTGTGCACCGCGTCTTGACACACACCAAATACACGACTCAACCTGTGTCGTGCCACCGTCACAAACTCTCTGACTACACCACTAAATACCTGACACTCCAAGTAACATTACCAGTGTCACACAAGACACAACCAGTGTCACACAAGACACAACCAGTGTCACACAAGACACAACCAGTGTCACACAAGACACAATCAGTGTCACACAAGACACAATCAGTGTCACACAAGACACAACCAGTGTCACACAAGACACAATCAGTGTCACACAAGACAACACATCTTAACAGTGTCACACAAGACACCACATCTTAAGTGTCACACAAGACACCACATCTTAACAGTGTCACACAAGACACCACATCTTAACAGTGTCACACAAGACACCACATCTCAGGTACATATTTTCAGGTACAACAGTCCATTTTCAGGTACATAGTCTCAGGAACACAGTCGGTACGGGGAATAAGCCAGTAGATAGTCTAAGGTTGTCACCAGCAAGAAGAGTCAATCTCCAGGTCTGTCTGTTGAACACTCCTAAGGTATATCAGGGACCTGGTAAACTCTCCAAGTCTGTCAAACACTCCCAAGTGTATCAGGGAGCTGGTGAACTCTCCAGTGTTGTATATGAGAGAGTCTGGTTAGCACTCCCTAGGTGTATCATGGAGCTGGTGAACTCTCCAGTGTTGTATAGGGGAGAGTCTCGTTGACACTGTCGGTCTAGCCGGCCCGGCAGTCAAACATCGGGTCTGATGACGTAACCCCTTGACTGCCGGCCGGTAAGGTAACTACCTAACTCCCATTGTTAGGTAGGGGGGCGTAACACGTTTCTTGATTCCTGTAAGATTCCTTTAGTTTTAATTCGATGTTTGCTATTTCTCTGACCAGTGTCTCCCTACGTATTTCAGATATATTGGCCGCTTGTAGCCACTCCGTTAATCTTTGCCTTCGCCTGTATAGGGAGCGCCTCTCTCTTTCTAGTTTACATCTTCTCCTTTTCCTTAAGGGAATTTGCCTTGAGCAAATGTTTCTGTTATTGAAGTTGAATTTGGAGAAGGCTCCCTCGTGACTGATCACATTTTGTCGATTTGGGGCTCCCCGCATACATGTCTGGACCTCTATTATGTTGTGATCTGAGTACGTATATTGTTTTTGATATGATGACATTTCGTAACAGATCATCATTGTTGGTGAAGATGAGATCCAGCGTATTCTCCAATCTTGTAGGCTCTACTATTTGCTGGTTTAAGGTGAATTTGGTGCAAAGATTTAAAAGTTCATGTGTGTGCGAGTTTTCATCTGAGCTGCCTCCTGATGTTATCTCTGCTACCACATTGTTTGCAATATTCCTCCATTTTAGGTGCCTTAGGTTGAAATCCCCCAGGAGCAAGATGTTGGGGGCAGGAGCTGGAAGATTTTCCAGACAGTGGTCCATTTTCAGAAGCTGTTCCTGGAATTGTTGTGACGTTGCATCCGGAGGCTTGTATACAACCACGATGACCAGGTTTTGATTCTCGATCTTTATTGCTAATACTTCAACTACATCATTTGAGTCATTTAGTAGCTCTGAACATATAAGTGACTCTGTGATATACAGGCCAACCCCCTCTTTTTGAATGTTCACTCTGTCACATCTGTATAGATTGTAGCCCGGGATCCATATTTCATTGTCCAAGTGATCTCTTATGTGGGTCTCTGTGAAAGCCGCAAACATAGCATTTGACTCTGTAAGCAGTCCACGGATGTAAGGTATCTTGTTCGTTGCTGGCGTTAGACCCTGTATGTTTGCAAAGATGAATGTCGTTGGATTGGTGGTACGGGGGGAGGGGTCTTTTTTTCCTGGCACTAATATCTGTTGTGTTGGAGTGGAGGCCATTGACTGTGATTACACTCCAGAAATGATTGCAGTTGGTGTACGATTTCTGTCATTTCCTGCCAGCTTTTTTTCCTTCCTTGCACTAAAAAACCTCTCTCTCCGGAGTGGCTGTGGCTACCCAGGTTTTGCCATGGTCTGGATGTTCTGTGTCGTCTTGTACCCTTTAGGTGTTATGCCTGGCAATATAAGTTATAGCACTGTCTTTCCTGAACTGATGAGTTGCACATTTCAGGGTGGAAATAATAAGTTCAGTAATTCAACTTATTGGTCATAGGTGATGAAGCTCTAACACCCTGAACTAGCATGCTTCCCTTTGCAGAACACACACGGCCTCGTGCTGACCGTCTTAGTGGCTTCCCTCTTGGCCCCTTTGGTTAAGGACTTGTCCTATACATAATAGGTGCCAACCCTAATGGGGGGTGCTTTAGCTCTATCTCTCGAGTGTCCGGAGTGGTCGAACGATTTCACCTTGGTGGGTAATCTCTCCGCCTGACCTATACTCAGGTGAGACACGAGATCGCCCAACCCCTCAAAAATCTGTTGTATCGTGAACCAGTTTGTCCAGTACATTAAATGTAACTCGTGTACTGTAGTGCTAGCCAGTTTTCTCTGAATCAACTGACTGACCATCCATTCTGATTCACCCCACTCATGTAAATCTTTGAGACTATTTGTCAAGCTCATAACTTCGATGCGGAACTTCTAAGCGCTGACGGTCATGATGGCAGACCTCAAGATCTGCCAATCGATAATAAATAGCCACCTTTATCTCCTCTGTGTTGCCAAACATGTCCCTTAGTTGTGAACGTAAATACTGTAATTTGGCGGCATCCGACAAATCATCCCTGTCATCTATCTGGGCTTTAAACTGATCCCAGAAAGCAATGAACTCTGTCAAGGTTCCGTCAAACATTGACAAAATCAATGGTGGTATTCTGGGCAACGTATTAGCATAGCTATGGTTGCCTGTGTCCCTTGGAATATTTTTTGTTGCCCCAGCCACCTCAGTATTCAATGTTTTCATTAACTGTTTGCAGTCTCACCTCCGCTTTACATTTGGCCCTCTGTTCATTGTATTCTTCCGAGCTGCCTCGACAATATCCTCAGACTCATCTGTTTCATAGGCTTCTGTCTCATAACGGAGATAGGCTTTCTCCAAGGCCTCTAGCCTTCCCTCTAAAAGCTTCAAGCACTTTTCTAGATCCTCACAATCTACATCTGCATTTCGTCTGACATCTTGGCACTCCCCACACGCCTGGTTTAAGCGTCCCTTGTGGGTTCCCATAAACCGCTTTAGCTGACTTAGAGATAGGGCAGTTCCTTTTTAAGTTTCACCCGTCATTGTTGTGGTTTAGTTAAGAGTGCGTCACTAATTGGTACTTTTATTAGCCCACCCCACAGCACGATACAGTATTAGGTGAGAATAAGTGAGTCCCAAAGCCCCTTGACAAGCTTAACGACTTTCTTTACCATATATTGACTTGACTCAGAATTAAAATGTGCACTGTTAGCCCTCAAACCCAACTAAAATGTATATTGTTGTTATGAAAGTTTAACCTAGCAATTTCCTGTACAACATCAGTAAATAGTTACAGGACTTAAGCTAGTCTCTGGTGCCAATCACAAATCCCACATTAAAATGAGCCAAAGACAATGAAATTCACACAGTAAAAATGCAGTCTTTGCAAATTAAATTCACTTGGTTAACACAAATAAGTTCAGTAATTCAACTTATGAAACAGTAAGAAAATAATGTTGTGTGATTAGCTTGGCCTAACTGTGCCTAGCTTGTTTAATTCAGTGTAGTTAGTTGGATATGGTAAATCCTAGCCTAACTTTATATAACTGTTAAAATTAGTGTGCAACAATAGCTTAAATCTGGCTTTGCAATTTCACTGTAAATGTAAACTAGGTTAAATCTGACCTAGCTGTTATAACTGTTGTAAATATTGCAGAGGCCTAACCTAACTGTGGCTGCCTTGCAGATTTACTGTAAGTAATTAAATGTACAAGTTTCCTACCCTGGCTTACTTGTAATCACTGTAAATAATTAAACTCACAAGCTTAACTAGCCTACCTGGCCTTCCTGTAAATTACTGTAAATAATAAACTTCTGTGAGCAGTTAGCTTAGCCTAGATTGTGCAAGTCTCTGGGTCTAGGTGTGCTAACTTAACCTAACTTTGATAATGCCTGGTACGTTAACTGTGGCCTAGCTAAGTTAAGACCAATCTGTCTGCTAAACTAGCTATTCCACATTGTGGTTATGAAGGACCAATTTGGAAATTTGTCTTAGGACTGCCTACTTGCAAGCGCTACCCTGGCAAGTACTGTTGACACTGACACTCTGAGATTACTCCTCTCAGGCTCACAAGTGGCTTATGGGACACATTTCCATATAACTGCAGCTGCAAGAATTCCCCACTTACATGCACGACTAAAAAAGGGTTAACTTACTTGATGGAGAAGAATATGTCACTCAGACTTCCAATCTCTCTAAGCCTTAGCCCCTATGGGGCTAAGTGGTATTAGTGGTATTAGTGTCCTGCCTGAAACTCAGAATTCCCCAACTCCAAGGGATATCCTCTAAGCAATATCTATGTAAAGTGACACTAGCTTCTAGACTTGTACTTAAGAGGTGACACTGGTACGTACTGGTCTTCTAGCGTCCGCCTGCTCAAAGACCCACAGTTTAACTCACTCACGTTTTCCCCCAGGAAACTGGCCAGATACTGAGAGAAAGAAAAGTATTTTCTTACTGTAGTGGGTCTGTACGGAGGTAGATATCCACAGTACTTCGGGATGCCTCCTCCAGGTTCCCCAGGGTCTGATGGTGGTAGACACGTAGGGGTGCTGCACTGCTGTTCACGGCACTTGTTCCAATGGTGTCTGATCTTAGAAGAAATAACTAGCATCTCTCTCCCGCCTAGTTCAAGTGTGGGGCTGTCAGTTCTCTTTAGCTAACATAACCTAACATAACTACATTATTAATATCTAAAGTTGCCTCAATAATCCTAATATTTGTCACTAACTGTACAAACCTACCTAGACCTTCCTAGGAGAGTAAATCTATCAATCAATATGTGCAATCTCACTACCTTCGCCAACTCGTGAGTGTGTGTTTGTTTGGGTGGATGTGAGGGTTCATAAACTCAGAGGACCTGTCCGTGGTATGTTAAAGCTTCATACGGCTTATTTACCCTGTGGAACTTGACCGACCAAATAAGTTTCCAACAAGTTGTAAATTTAGTGTATTGGAAAGAAATATAGAGAGAAAATTAAAAAACAGAACAAAACAAAACAAAAAATTCATGCCGTGGTCACGAACTTTTTTTACCTTGTGCGTTGTAAGATAATATGTTTCAAATAGCTATAATTTGCTTTAGAAACGTTGTATTAAAATTTGATTTTCACCATAATGTTGCCAGATTCTTAAACTATTTTTCTGTAAACAAAACTCATTTTCCCTATTTTTCAATTATTTTCATACGCCGCAAACATTTTTTATACCCTCCCCTTTTATTAGTGCTCGCTAGGGGAAGCCTTTTGCACGTGTTAGGGAGGCATTTGGTTATGACATATACTTTGCAATCCTTGCCCAGACTATCTCTACACTATGACTCACGAAATCGTAATGACACAATTACAAACAAACCGCTTGAACTCGCGGTTAGAGAGTTGGTCAAACCGCGAGTTCAAACCCGCCCGTGGCATGGTTTATCTCTACACGGTTGCTAGCATATTGTTCGTTAAATTGGTATTGAATATCGACGTACCTTATTAACAGATGCACAGCCTCGTGAGTTAATTCATAACAAGCTAAGGTCAGAATCATCAAGAACGGCATCTCAGTCTCGTATAATAGCTGCTCAGGGAGGTTGTGTTAGTCTCCGCTCCCCACTCTGTGTCCTTGCTCATAATTGTGCTCAGGGAGGTTGTGTTAGTCTCCGCTCCCCACTCTGTGTCCTTGCTCATAATTGTGCTCAGGGAGGTTGTGTTAGTCTCCGCTCCCCACTCTGTGTCCTTGCTCATAATGGTGCTCAGGGAGGTTGTGTTAGTCTCCGCTCCCCACTCTGTGTCCTTGCTCATAATGGTGCTCAGGGAGGTTGTGTTAGTCTCCGCTCCCCACTCTGTGTCCTTGCTCATAATGGTGCTCAGGGAGGTTGTGTTAGTCTCCGCTCCCCACTCTGTGTCCTTGCTCATAATGGTGCTCAGGGAGGTTGTGTTAGTCTCCGCTCCCCACTCTGTGTCCTTGCTCATAATTGTGCTCAGGGAGGTTGTGTTAGTCTCCGCTCCCCACTCTGTGTCCTTGCTCATAATGGTGCTCAGGGAGGTTGTGTTAGTCTCTGCTCCCCACTCCTGAACGTCTGTCTGTCACCATTCGCAGAAGCAAATAGTAGACCTCGTTTATGTTAGGGTCAATCTGTTTGGTTGGTTCTTTACTTGTCGAAGCTTACACTAGAGCAACTAGGGAACAGCAGCGTGCTTTTGCGAAGTTAGAAAGTGATATGAAAAAGAAGAGGAGACAATACCGGATATTTTAAGGGGCAAAAATCAGTTTTGTTGGTACCTCGTTTTTCCCTAGTCGGAGCCTGATTTTATTTTTCAAATCATTCGAAAAATAGGCTCAGGCTTTGCATATGGCCAGTCGAGTATTGGGCGGCATTTATTAACACAGTGTTGTATGGTAGAGTATATAAATTCACTACAAGCCTGGGTGATGACATTTCTGGTATGCCTTCCGTTCTGTCGACCGAGCACAAGAAACCGCCCATTGAACTATTTCAACTACCTGGAGTCTACCTGGAGGGTATTCCGTGGATCAACACCCCTGCGGCCCGGACCATGACCAGGCCTCATGGTGGATCAGAGCCTGATCAACGAGGCTGTTACTGCTGGCCGTACGTAGTCCAACGTACGAACCACAGCCTGGCTGATCCAGTACTAATTTTAGGTATCTGTATAGCTCCCTCTTGAAGACAACCGGGGGTCTATTGGTAATTCCCCTTATGGCTGGTGAGAGGCTGTTGAACAGTCTTGGGCCCCAGACACTTATTGTGTTTTCTCTTAGTGCACTAATGGCGCCCCTACTTTTCATTGGGGGTATGTTGCATAGCCTGGAAAATCTTTTGCTTTCGAAAGGAGTGATTTCTGTGTGCAGATTAGGGACCAATCCCTCTAGAATTTTCCAGGTATAGATTATGATGTATCTCTCTCGCCTGGGTTTCAGTGAGTACAAGTCAAGCGCTTCCAGGCGTTCCCAGTAGTTGAGGTGTTTGATGGATCTTATATGTGCAGTAAAGGTCCTTTGGATATTCTCAAGATCTGCAATTTCACCTGCCTTGAATGGGAATGTTAATGTACAGCAGTATTCCAGCCTAATGAGAACAAGTGATTTAAAACGGATCATCACTGGCTTGGCATCTCTTGTCTTGAATGTTCTCATTATCCATCCTATCAGTTTCCTCACAGATGTGATAGTGGCATTGTTGTGATCCTTGAAAGTGAGATCCTCAGACATTTCACCTACATACCATGAAATATACGTGTCTAAAACCATCAACAAACAAGAAAATATCTCTCGTCAGGAGACTGCTAACAGAGACCCACACGAAGGATCACTTTGACAACGAAATATATATCCTAGGTTATAACTTATTTACATACGACAGAAAGAACAGGAAACAAGGGGATGTTGTCCTGTATGTCACAGAGTCGCTAATTTGCTCGGAATTACAAAACACCAGTGGGCAGTGGGGGCGTTGACCCCCACTGCCCGCAAATGATGTAGTTGAGGTTTTGGCAGTAAAGATTGAAAACCAAACCTTGTCATTGTGGTTGTTACATGCCACCTGATACAACTTCCCAGTATAGTATAAACTACGAACTCCGCACCCCCCCCCCCCAACCACCACCAGTCGCCAGGATTCTACCACACAAGTCAGTTTGTCTTAATAATCTTTCTTAAGATAAGATAAGATAAGATTTCTTCGGATTTTTAACCCCGAAGGGTTAGCCACCCAGGATAACCCAAGAAAGTCAGTGCGTCATCGAGGACTGTCTGTCTTATTTCCATTGGGGTCCTTAATCTTGTCCCCCAGGATGCGACCCACACCAGTCGACTAACACCCAGGTACCTATTTGCTGCTAGGTGAACATGACAACAGGTGTAAGGAAACACGTAGAAATGTTTCCACCCGCCGGGAATCGAACCCGGGCCCTCCGTGTGTGAAGCGAGAGCTCTAGCCACCAGACCACCGGGCCACACTTAAATTGCTAGTCCAGTTTACGTACAGTCGTGTGATACCATAGAGTACAATTTTATGGAAATATGAAAAATTGTATGTTCTTGTAGAAATACGATGAACACTGTAGAGTTGTCAATGAACGTAGTATACACACTTACAGAAAGCCAATTCTCTTCCAGAAATCCTTACACCAGTGGCTCTTAGTGTGGTGGAGTGAGGACAAATCTAGAAATATCTTTCTTTTTTATGGAAATGCAAGAAGTATACTGTTGTGGAAATATCTAAAAACTCGTAGAGTTAGCAGCGGTAGCAATGTACGCAACAGATAACCAAACATTTTACCAGTGAACTTTCTACACCAGTTGCTCTATCATAGCAAACAATTGGTAATACAATAGCTTTCGATGAGGTGCAGTTGAAAAAATCTAGAAAAGTTAAATACAGTAATTTATAAACGCCCAAATCAGGCTATACAAGAGGTGTTTGTTTGTTGGGTTTATCAAGGCCACTGACAGCTTACGCCGAATCGAGCCCAATTTCCCAATATATAGGGAAGATTTGTTGCTCAAAGCTGAGCCATGAAAGAAAATGAACAAAAGTTCCTTTGTAAATAGAAATAGAAACTTGAAGTTTCCAATTAAATATGGTGGACTTTCTTGTCAAGCGCCAGCTGAGAGGGGCGCCCACACCCACACCTGAGTTCAGTAACCGGCTTTCCACCAATAACCGTTAGAGAATTATCCGTAGAGCGAAAAAAATAGAGCTGGCTAAAATTAAACCGATGACCAGGTACCCCACTTGTAAAGTGCCCGGCGGCCAAAATAGATGAAGATAAGCATCTCACAGAGAACGGGGAAATTTATCACCAATACTCAGGCGAGAGACGTCTACACCCAACGAAGGCTGGCGTAGAAGTCTCCCCTGTACAAGAGGTGCCAGCTGCAAAAGAGGTGCCATAGGTACAATACCCACAACACGAACAAGTTGCCAGTGGTCACCAGTTCACGAAACATGCAAGTCATATAATAATATTAATAGTAGTAGTAGTAGTGGTGATGATGATAATAATAATATAATAATAATAATAATAATAATAATATCTTTATTTACTACAAGTACATGAACAAGGTATACAGGCCTAGCTGACATCAGAGTATTTCGGGCAAATTAGGTCAGTTTTGTCCCAGGATGCGACCCACACCAGTCGACTAACACCCAGGTACCCATACCCATTTTACTGATGGATAAACATAGACAACCGGTGTAAGGAAACACGCTCAATGTTTTCATCCTCCCTGGGAATCGAACCCGGACCCTCACTGTGTGAAGAGAAAACGTTTGTCACCTGGCCATGGGCCACTGTATGTGTACTCACCTAGTTGTGGTTGCAGGGGTCGAGTCATAGCTCCTGGCCCCGCCTCTTCACTGGCCGCTACTGGGTCACTCTCCCTGCGCCATGAGCTTTATCATACCTCTTCTTAAAGCTATGTATGGAGCCTGCCTCCACTACTTCACTTCCTAAACTATTCCACTTCCCGACCACTCTGTGACTGAAGAAATACTTCCTATCATCTCTGTGATTCATCTGAGTCTTCAACTTAGAACTGTGTCCCATCTCTGGAACATTCTGTGTGTGTGTGTGTGCGTGTGTGTGTGTGTGTTATATATATATATATATATATATATATATATATATATATATATATATATATATATATATATATATATATATATATATATATATATATATATATATATATATATATATATAGTTTTTTTTTCAACAAGTCGGCCGTCTCCCACCGAGGCAGGGTGACCCAAAAAGAAAATACTTTCATCATCATTCAACACTTTCACCACACTCACACATAATCACTGTCTTTGCAGAGGAGCTCAGATACGACAGCTGAGAATAGTCCCTCCCAGCTGTCACTATCCCAGACCCCTCCTTTAAAGTGCAGGCATTGTACTTCCCATTTCCAGGACTCAAGTCCAATTAAATCAATTAACTGGTTTCCCTGAATCCCTTAACAAAATGATACCCTGCTCACACTCCAACAGATCGTCAGGTCCCAAAAACCATTCGTTTCCATTCACTCCTATCTAACACGCTCACACATGCTTGCTGGAAGTCCAAGCCCCTCGCCCACAAAACCTCCTTTACCCCCTCCCTCCAACCTTTTCTAGGACGACCCCTACCCCGCTTTCCTTCCCCTACAAATTTATACGCTCTCCAAGTCATTCTACTTACATCCATTCTCTCTAAATGGCCAAAAAACCTCAACAACCCCTCTTCCGCCCTCTGACAAATACTTTTAGTAACTCCACACCTTCTCCTAATTTCCACATTCCGAATTTTCTGCATAATATTTACACCACACATTGCCCTTAGACAATGTGTCAACTGTGTCAACTCCCATTTTGCAATTAATTCCCCATAATTTAATTCCACCCCTCTCCCCAACACCCTAGCATTTACTTCTTTATATATATATATATATATATATATATATATATATATATATATATATATATATATATATATATATATATATATATATACACATACAGTGGCCCATGGCCAGGTGACAAAAGACAGATATATAATAGCTTCGTATTCTCGTTCTATCTGAAATGCGGTACGACATTTTTGTGCCTATGGCTCTGTCGCCGGTTATCAGTTCCCACTGTCGGCTATCAGCAGTATCTATCACACTGTGTAGACGGTTATATCGTTCTGTCACCATCTTATTTAAAACATGTGAACCATTCTGTGTGAAGTGTAATTTTTGATAAGAATTATCTAATTATTTGTAGGTATGTTGACCTGCACCTATAACTTATTAACCTAAAGAAGGCAGATCTTTGTAATAGATAACAGGTAAGGTGATGGGAAGAGGCAGTGTGGTGCGCGGGCCAGCAACATCCTGGTTTATCTCACTGTCATAGTCAGGGAGCGAGCCATCTATGGTGTAATATACAAGACACATTCATGTTGACCACTGAGGTACTTACTGCGGCACTCAGTTAAGTAAGACTTTATTTATATTATTAGTTGCTCATATGCAACACTAGGAGAGAACTGATCAAGTCTTTGCTGTGTTATATCCTTTTATTTTAAAACATTTTCCCTCATGAGTAATTAACTATCATCTTCCGTCAACTTTCTTCCTTTCTTCACTTTCCTTCCTCTCCCTTCCTTTATCTTAATTCCATCATCTTCATTTCCTTATGTATTGTTCTTTGATCTGATATAAACCCCACAAAAATCTGAATTAAATTTATAAGATTAAGACAAGAAGAACGATAATCCTGACTAGTCTGAGACCTTCCTATTATCTGAATGGTCTGAGACCCACCTATTATCTGACTGGTCTGAGACCCACCTATTATCTGACTGGTCTGAGACCCACCTATTATCTGACTGGTCTGAGACTTACCTATTATCTGACTGGTCTCAGACCACCTATTACCTGATTGCTCTGAGATGGAGCAGTAATTATCAAACGTAGTTTTTCAGCGAAAGTTAGTAAATTTCCGGGGTTTACCTTATCCTGTTTTGTATCTAAGTTAAATCTTCCGGGATAACATGATGTTATGTTGAGCGTAATTACAAATATTTTTATACAAAGTCCAGTAATCTGTTCCAGGGGTATTACTTATTATCACTTGTTTATATGTATCTAAGTTAATATCTTCCGGGATATATATATTATATATATATATATATATAATATATATATATCTATATATATATATATATATATATATATATATATATATATATATATATATATATATATATATATATATATATATATATATATATATATGCAAAAAGATCACAGTAATCAGGTGATATCAAAATATGCAAGACAACCACTATGAAAAATAGAGGATTCAAGCGCTTTCGTGACTACTCACATTATCCTTGATAATGTGAGTAGTCACAAGCTGGAATTCTCTATTTTCATAGTGGTTGTCTTCATATATATATATATATATATATATATATATATATATATATATATATATATATATATATATATATATATATATATATATATATATATATATATATATATATATATATGGTGAAGCAATGTAAAAGAGAGCAGATGAGAGAGTGGGTGAGATGTTATCAGCAAATTTTGTTGAAAATAAGAAAAAGTTTTGGAATGAGATTAATAAGTTGAGGAAGCCTAGAGAACAAATGGATTTGACAGTTAAAAATAGGAGAGGAGAGTTATTAAATGGAGAGTTAGAGGTATCGGGAAGATGGAGAGAATATTTTGAGGATTTGTTAAATGTTGATGAAGACAGGAAGCTGTGATTTCGTGTGTAGGGCAAGGAGGAATAACATCTTGTAGGAGGGTGGAAGAGCCAGTTGTGGGTGTAGGGGAAGTTCGTGAGGCAGTGGGTAGAATGAAAGGGGTAAGGCAGCTGGGATTGATGGGATAAAGATAGAAATGTTAAAAGCAGGTGGGGATATAATTTTGGAGTGGTTGGTGCTATTATTTAATAAATGTATAGAAGAGGGTAAGGTACCTAGGGATTGGCAGAGAGCGTGTATTGTTCCTTTGTATAAAGGCAAAGGGGACAAAAGAGAGTGCAAAATTATAGGGAATAAGTCTGTTGAGTGTACCTGGTAAAGTGTATGGTAGAGTTATTATTGAAAGAATTAAGAGTAAAACAGAAAGCAGGATAGCAGATGAACAAGGGGCTTTAGGAAAGGTAGGGGGTGTGTAGACCAAGTGTTTACAGTGAAACATATAGGTGAACAGTATTTGGATAAGGGTAAAGAGGTTTTTGTGGCATTTATGGATTTGGAAAAGGCGTATGATAGGGTGGATAGGGGGGCAATGTGGCAGATGTTGCAGGTGTATGGAATAGGAGGAAGGTTACTGAAAGCAGTGAAGAGTTTTTATGAGGATAGTGAGGCTCAGGTTAGAGTGTGTAGGAGGGAAGGGACTATTTCCCAGTAAAAGTGGGCCTTAGACAAGGATGTGTGATGTCACCGTGGTTGTTCAATATATTTATAGATGGGGTTGTAAGAGAAGTGAATGCGAGGGTCTTGGCAAGAGGTGTTGGGCTAAAAGATAAAGAAGCAAATACAAAGTGGGAGTTGTCACAGTTGCTTTTGCTGATGACACTGTGCTTTGGGAGATTCTGAAGAGAAGCTGCAGAGGTTGGTGGATGAATTTGGTAGGGTGTGTAAAAGAAGAAAATTGAAAGTGAATATAGGAAAGAGTAAGGTGATGAGGATAACAAAAGAATAGGTGGCGAAAGATTGGATATCAGATTGGAGGGAGAGAGTATGGAGGAGGTGAATGTATTCAGATATTTGGGAGTGGACATGTCGGCGGATGGGTCTATGAAGGATGAGGTGAATCATAGAATTGATGAGGGGAAAAGGGTGAGTGGAGCACTTCGGAGTCTGTGGAGACAAAGAACCTTGTCCATGGAAGTAAAGAGGGGAATGTATGAGAGTATAGTTATACCAACGCTCTTATATGGGTGTGAAGCATGGGTGATGAATGTTGCAACGAGGAGAAGGCTGGAGGCAGTGGAGATGTCATGTCTGAGGTCAATGTGTGGTGTGAATATAATGCAGAGAATTCGGAGTTTGGAAATTAGGAGGAGGTGCGGGATTACCAAAACGATTGTCCAGAGAGCTGAGGAGGGGTTGTTGAGGTGGTTTGGACATGTAGAGAGAATGGAACGAGACAGAGTGACTTCGAGAGTGTATAAATCTGTAGTGGAGGGAAGGCGGGGTAGGGGTCGGCCTAGGAAAGGTTGGAGGGAGGGGTAAAGGAAGTTTTTTGTGCGAGGGCTTGGACTTCCAGCAAGCATGTGTGAGCGTATTTGATAGGAGTGAATGGAGGCATATGGTTTTTAATACTTGACGTGCTGTTGGAGTGTGAGCAAAGTAACATTTATGAAGGGGTTCAGGAAACCGGCAGGCCGGACTTGAGTTCTGGAGATGGGGAAATACAGTGCCGGCACTCTGAAGGAGGGGTGTTAATGTTGCAGTTTTATAACTGTAGTGTAAAGCACCCTTCTGGCAAGACAGTGATGGAGTGAATGATGATGAAAGTTTTTCTTTTCGGGCCACCCTGCCTTGGTGGAATCGGCCGATGTGTTAATAAAAATAAAAAAAAAAAAAAATATATATATATATATATATATATATATATATATATATATATATATATATATATATATATATGCGCTGTCCGCTACTGGGTCTCTGCTCTCCCTGCTCCATGAGCTTTATCATAACTTGTCTTAAAACTATGTATGGTTCCCGCCTCCACTATATCGTTCGCTAGACTATTCCACTTCCTAACTACTCTATGGCTGAAGAATTGCTTCCTAACATCCCTTTGACTCATCTGAGTCTTCAGCTTCCAGTTTTGTCCCCTTGTTTCTGTGTTCCCTCTGAAACATCATGTCACTATCTACCTTGTCGATTCCCGCAGTATTTTGTATGTCGTTATCATGTCTCCTCGAACCCTTCTGTCCTCCAGTGTTGTTAGTCCTATTTCCCTCAACCTTTCTTCATAGGTCAGTCCCCTGAGTTGTTTAACTAGCCTTGTCGCAAACCTTTGCACTTTCTCTAATTTCTTGAAATGCTTGACCAGGTGTGGGTTCCAGACTGGTGCTGCATACTCTAGTATGGGCCTGACGTACATGGTGTACGCTAATCTTAGGTTTGCCAGTCGCCCATATGCTGTCGCAGTTATCTTGTTGATGTGTGTTTCCGAGACGTGCTTGGCGTTATACTCACCCCAAGGTCTTTCTCCTTTGATGAGGTTTGTAGCCTTTGTCCACCTAGCCTGTACTGTGTCAGCGGTCTTCTTTGCCCTTCT